>JANHFX010018784.1:0-27585 GCA_027560015.1 Chloroceryle amazona | reverse complement strand
TGGCTGGAGAGTGGCCTGGCAGAGAGGGACCTGGGAGTACTGGTTGATTACCGGCTGAACATGAGTCAGCAGTGTGCTCAGGTGGCACGGAAGGCCAACGGTATCTTGGCCTGGATCAGGAATAGCGTGGCCAGCAGGACTAGGGATGTCATTCTGCCCCTGTACTGGGCACTGGTGAGGCCTCACCTCCAGTACTGTGTGCAGTTCTGGGCCCCGCACTTCCAGAAGGATATTGAGGTGCTGGAGCGGGTCCAGAGGAGAGCAACAAGGAGGCTGGTGAAGGAACTGGAGGGAAAGTCTTATGAGGAGAGGCTGAGGGAGCTGGGGTTGTTTAACTTGGAGAAGAGGAGATTCAGGGGGACCCTATCACTCTGGTGGGAGTCGGGCTCTTCTCCCAGGCAACTATTGACAGGACAAGAGGGTATGGCCTGAAGCTGTGCCAGAAGAGTTTTAGGCTGGATATTAGGAAGCACTTCCTCACAGAAAGGGTGATAGAACACTGGAATGGACTGCCCAGGGAGGTGGTGGAGTCGCCATACCTGGAGGTATTCAAGGAAAGATTGGATGTGTTGCTTAGTGACACAGTCTAGCTGATGTCATGGTGTTGGGTCATAAACTGGACTTGATGATCTTGGAGGTCTATTCCAGCCTCAGCAGTTCTGTGATTCTGTGTGATTCAATGACACTGGCTCACTCCAGCCTTGCCAGTACATATCCCACTACCTGCAACAACACGTGTAGTGAACAACAGAAATTTCTTTCCTATTATCAACATAGCTTTTGAACTTTTACTTGACTCCAGAGTAGCCAGGAAATGTTAAAAACCTGTTCTGTAGAGCCCAGAAACTCTACTAAGTAACACCTCTACTAAAGACACCTAATTTTTATTCAGTCCCTGAATGCCAAGTTTCAAATCCTTACTTCATTCATCATATGATTGTGACAATGTATTTTAGCAAATGATTGCAATGATTTAACATAGAGAAAAATTTCCTTTCCTCTCATCAAGCTCATCCTGAGAGATAACATTTTGGTCAAACTTTGATAAAATAAATTTATACTAAAGATGAAATAGTTGCAAATGTAAAAGCTGTAGAAGCAGTTTCCTATAATTGGAAACATCAGACAGAATTCATTACAGGCTAACTGTAACAGTTTATACCTTGAATTGACAGACATATCACGTGTCCTTGATTCACAGACACAATAAACAGATCATTAAAAATAATCAGGTGCTTATTTGGGCTTTTATTGATTCACTTTATTACTCACCCTTACTAGGTGAAGACTAGCCTCTAGCGAGTCTTTATGATGTCATCATCTTTATGATGTCAAAGTAGCTAACAAATCTGAACAAGTAAAAGACAGTACTGATCTCCCCCAAAAAAATTTGCAGTATAGTGGTTGGGAAAATTGACTCTTTCTTACACATTTGTGATAAATTTGGATTCTTATTTAAACTGCAGTGTGGGGGTGTTTTGGTTTAGTTTTTATTTATTTTATTACTTACAGTGGACAATTCTTTCTTTTCCTGGGAACTTTCTTTGTCCTGAAATAGAACTTAAAATTCATATCTGATGAAATAGTACATAAGAAAAAAGGACTACAGTTAAGTCAGAGAATGGCATGGAAAGAAAACCATCAAAAGCTACCTTTATTTGCACTCATCTTCTAAGGTATTTATTCTGTTACACTCAGAGTTACACCCAGAGAAGAGAGATCTGTTGTCTCATAAATCACTGATGACATGCCAGTAAAACCAATGACATGCTGCATTAGTATTGCAGCATTAATTACCTTGCTAGATTCAAATATTTTTGAGTGTAATATGAATAAGTATTCTGTATCTGACACACAAATCAAGTGGATATTAAAGCTGCAGAAAAAAAACCAAAACAGTACTTCTGAAAACTTGGGGAATTGCTTTAGGAATATTATGGGCAAGATTTAATATAATAGCCATTCATTCTCTACAATTCTGTATATCAACATATTATTATCTATCAGAAATCCACTGTTCAATCATTTTGATTGAATGCAATCACATTAAAAATAAGGATCCAAATATAGATGCTGTATAAGTCATCTCAGTTCATCCTTTGCATGATTTAAGAGTTTTGAAAAGGTAAAAATTGGATATTTACATAAGAACGAATGTCCCTCGACTCCTCTCGGGACCAGTGGTTCACTTACTGGTGTTCAGATAGATCTTTCCTTAATGTCTAATGCTTCACTAAATTCCTTATTTCTGGAGGAAAATAATTAGACTGGCAAGGCAGTCAACAACTCAAAACCCCAAAATAGTTGAAGGAAGTATCCTTGAATATTTGTTCTTTAAATTCTGTTTATCTTTTTATGATCACTTTATGAAAGCACTCAGTTGTTCATAGTTCACTGGGTATATTTCTGACCTGATTGCTTGAGTATTTGCTGAAAGTAAATTTTAAACTTAACATCTGATTATCAAATTCGTAGTTTGCCTTCATGCTGGGTTGGTTAGTTACTATGAGTCACATGATATCTGGATTTTGATTGCCTGGCATACATTGCTAACACCTATTATAATCAAACACAGTTGGAAATTCAAACTGAATTGCTTAAGTTAGTCAAATACATGTGTTACTGCACAGAAGCTAGAGCACAAACTGATTGTAATATTCATAATTCACAATTAAAATGACACACTAAGAATTATTTGCTAAAGGAATTACTGAATCACTCTGAATAATGAATAAATTTGAGAAATAAATCACTTTCAAAGAGAGAAAGGTGAAATTCATCAAATTATTTGGTCTGCATTACTTTTAATTTTCAATATTAAAACTCCATGATAATGACAAAGGCCAATCAAATAAAGGGGAAAGAATTGGCTATACATCATGAAGATAATACTCTGAATGCTCCAAAGTGCAAGAGCAGAAGGCAGAGACTGACAGCAGAACTACAGAAAATCATAAACATTCCTTGCCCTGGGCTACAATGTAGATGTTTTAGTAATTATCTACCCTGTAGAGTTATTTTTTTAGTGGGGGATGGAGGACATTTTGTGGTCTTGTATACTTTCCAACCATTTATATCTGATGTGTAATTGGTTAGAAATATACTCATTATTCAATTTTACTTGATATCTTAGAATGAGTGCATAAATATTCCTTTCTCAGAATTATCTGTTGTGGAATACAGACCAAAAGCATGGTGAATATTGTTATTAACTACTTGTTGTCTCAAGTAATACACTATGTAGATACTTCATATGGTGCAAATATGTTTGAAATGTACATGATGGAGGATAGGAGATCAGCTATGGATTGCATCATCCTTAATAACCTCTTTTTTTCCCCTCAAGAAGACTACCCTAACTTAGACTCATTCTCTCCACTGCCTAACAGTTACTTACAAATCACTGCTGAATTAAAAAACAGTAAGCCTGACATTGCTGTTTTCAGCAGAACTAGCTACATTTTATAAAGGAACATCTGAACAACAGGCAGCTTGGCCAGAATCCATAGAGACCTGTGGCTCTGTCTTTCAAGTTTACAAATAGAGCCAGGAGAAAAAAATAATAAATCTCAGAGCCTGAATCAAGCTAATTTTTAGCTGACAATTTGATGGCTAATCAGAAACATAATGCTTTAAAGCAACCCATGCTCATTCAACTTTATATTGAGGCTACACAGATGACAACTTCCTCATCAATAAAAATGATGTACAGCATCCTGTGGAGTTATTCAAACAACATTTCCCAGTGATCATCTTTGCTATAGTGTATGAAAGATCTGGGAATCCTTTTCTAGGATATTAGGTTTTATGGATCAGCACCAGCACATTTGCAAGTACTTGATATGAAAATGGTATTCCTTCAAACACATCAGGGAACATTTTCAGCACAACACACTGAGAACACACTGAGATTTAGCTGCTTGATTCTCATTAATGTTAATAGGAGTTGCATGGCTGCATCCCAGTAGACTTAACTTAAAATGTTGCCCCTTCCAGTTCACATCTGTATATCACATGCCTATTCAGTGCAGTCTGGCTATTGGACTAGTTTTTCAGAGAAGATACAGTATCAGGAGCTTATGCTGCATTTAAGTAACTGATCTGAAGTAGAGATCTCATAAATTGAAACTTTAAAAAAGTCATTGAGAAATGTTAGCCAAGAATAAAGCAATGTAATAGAGAAGTCTCCAATAAATGTGGTTATACTTTAAACAAAAGACATTATTTGAGGCAGTGATTACAAATGGTATCTTGGTCACTGTGTACAGCAACAGTCTAGGGCTAAGATGACCTGCTTTCTACTCCTAACTCTGTGTGCCTTTGGATAAATCATTTCATTTTTTCTGCTCTGGTTTCCATAGCAGTGAAAAAGGAATAGTTGCCTCTTTATTGTAACTCTATAAAGGTTATAAGAACTCTATAACAGAAATATCTCTAATTCGACTGAATGTTTGTGTCCATTGATGTGGTAACCTAAGAGAAAAAAAAAATTAGATCTACTTAATGTTACATACGCAGAATCACTGAAACCAAACTACTCTCAAGTCAAATTCAGACATACTGGACACAGGGTTAGGTTTAAACAGACTGTTTTGTTTCAGAAATTACTGTCAGTTCTGCTGGGATGCTAAACTTTAAACAGCAGAGTTTTTAATGCCTGTTAAAAGTGTCAAGCACCATGCATAGTCTGATTCTTGAATATTGATTATTAATTTTTCAGCGCCCTTTATTTGGGGGAAACTAGATATTTAGACAGCAATTCAGAGTAACATTTACATTCTCAGAGCACGTCCTTTTGCAATAACTACTAGCCATTAAAAAAGAAGTCTACCAACAAACAAATAAACCATTCATCATTAATTAAATCAAAAATTCTGGAAAATACTTTGTTGTCCCCTTCCCCATTTTCTTGGAATACATAGGAAATTTATCATGTTCTAGCTTATATTAATTTCAAATTAGTCACAGCATATGATAAAAATAAGACGATTACCAAGTTTATTGGAACACAGAGTCATATAATCATAAAATGGTTTGGGTTGGAAATGACCTTAAAAATCATCTAGTTCCAACCTCACTACCATGGGTAGGGACACCTCCCACTAGATCAGGTTGAGCAAGGCCCCATGCAGCCTTGTCTTGAACACATCCAGAGCATTCAAAACTTCCCTGGGCAACTGGTTCCAATGTCTCACTATCTTCATAGTGAAGAACCTCTTGCTGACTTCTAGTCTATGTTTACCCTCTTCCCATTTGAAACCATTACCCCTCATCTTATCATTTAGTAAGAAGTCTCTTCCCAGATATTTTATAGGCACCCCTCAGATACTGGAAGGTTGCAGTGAGGTCTCCCCAGGGCCTTTTCTTCTCCAGGATAAACAACCCCAACTCCCTCAGTCTATCCTCATAGGAAAGGTGCTCCAGCCCCCTGTCGAGAAGAAAAAGGCATGTATTTTAATACTGATGTTACACTGCAGCTTATTAAATCCTGCAGGAAATATTTGAACTTGAATTGCTACACGATGAACAAACAGTGGGAGACAGGTATACTTCTGATTAACAAAGAGAACAGAATAGTGCCCCAAGAGTTTTTATGCAATGCTATAAATCTACTGTCAATAGATTTGATATAGTAATGGCTTAAAATAAATGTTTCACTTTTTAAAATACATATGTGGACATCCTACTGTCACACTAACATGAAAAAACAATGAAGATTATTTAAATTCAAAAACTGAGATAAAAATTGTGTGCAATTTAAAACACGTCCTCCCATTTTTAGACCTAAACTATTACCAAAATAAAAGTAATTTTTCAAATCATTCTTTTTGGAACAGCATGACTGTTCCATTAAATTCAGGCCTATCAAGATATACTGTAGATTCTCCAAAAGGTAGATAGAGTATCAAAATATCTTCTTCTATGTCATTTGAATGAAAACTATGAACACCAGTTCTAAAAGAGAGTATGCTGGGAAACAGCAAAGCATTTTGGCCCTGAGCCTGTACATATTGTGCTCTGATGTCTGTATAGCATCTTCCCACCTCAATCTTCACCCAGTTTAAAGATATGATTACATTTTGAAGCAGTGTCTTCATTTAAGGTCAAGAAATATCTTTAATATGTTAATCAAAGTGAATACTTATTGTCATATCTCAATTCTGACATTTAAAAGAAACTTTATGCAAATGAGATATGTGTCTGAATTGCTAGAAAAAGCTATCAAATACTGAACACAGAAACACAATGAACCCCTCTATATTGACTGAAGTCCTTCATGTGCCTCCTCTAAAGTGCAAATTAGACTTAGATTTGTGAACTTTGAAGTTTAGAAACCCTTGGATCTATGTTCCTTAGTGCATACTAATGCCTATACTAAATCAAAATTAAAAGTATACCATTAAAAAACCAAAATCCTGCTGTTGTGTTTCCTGTGCTTGTAGACTCAGAAATGAAGAGCTGGTAAGTTGAACAAAGATGTCTGATAACCCTGAAGATAGTCTTTTAAAACAAAAGATATTATTTTTCTGATACTTTTCTTTTTATTATTTGGCTTTACTACTTTCCCCTGATCTGATTTCAATAAGAGTAAAATATTCTTTAATTCACAGGCCACTTCTTTGTGTTTTTGAAATAAATATTTTTTAAATATGGAAGCTAGTTTTTGCAGTTCAGGAATGAATATGTACTGAAAATGAAAGATATTGTAGTAGCTGACAAAGGGTGACATCCGTGAAAAAATGTAATTATACATTGATCAAATAATTTTACATAGTTTTCTCATTTTTAAATTCCAAGAAATTTAAAAGGCTATTCTAAATAACTGGAACTTGATTTTGATCCTGTAGAAGTTTTTAATTTGTAGAGATCTAATCTGTTGGATTTCTACAAATCAAATCAAGCCATAGAGAAAGGGACAGCAGAGGTTCTTGTCTACCTTTACTTCAGTAAGGCTTTTGACACTGTCTCCCGTAGATGCCCATATTGAAGCTGAAGAAATATGGGCTGCATGAGCATGCAATGAAGTGGATTGAAAACTGAATAATGACTGGTCCCAAGGGTTGTGATAAGTAGCATGAAGTCTATCTGGAGGCCAATATGAGACAGTGTACCTCAGGGGTCAATGCTGGGTCTAATCCTGTTAAATGCCTTTATTAATAGGCTGTACCTGAAGCAAGTTTGCAGAAGACAAAAACTTGGAAGGAGTGTCTGATACACCAAAGGATCATTCTGCCATCCAAAGCAACCTCAACAGACTGGAGAAATGATCTGACAGGAAACTCATGAATTTCAAGGAGAAATACAAATTCCTGCATCTCAGGAGGACTAACTCCATGCACCTGTGCATGCTGGGGCCAAACATCTGGAAAGGAGCTATGCAGAAAATGACTTGGGGCTCCTAGAGGGCACAAAGTTGAAGATTAGGCAACAATTTGTACTTGGGGAGGAGAGGGCTCATGGTATCCTGGGCTGCATTAGGAGTGTTGTCAGCAGGATGAGGAAGGTGAGCCCTCTGCTAAGCACTGTTCAGGACATATCTGGTCATGAAGCTGTCAGAGAGAGCTCAGTGAAAGGCCACTAAAACGATTAAGGAACTGTAGCATGTCTTAGATTAGGAGAGGCTGAGAGAGCTGGGACTGTTCAATCTCATCATGGAGGCACCCACAAAACAGGCAGCAGTGTTCCTGAATCGAGTTCCAAAATCCACCTCCTGAATCTGGTTCCTGTCTGCTGCTGAGTCAAGTCTGGAACTTCCCCAGTGCCTGCCTGCAGCATCAGTGCTGATGGTGACTTAACTGACATCAGGGGGGTTGGGTTCCATATTGGTTTTGTATATATTTGTATATATTTCATTGTTATTTTTGTCATTAAAGCTGTTTTAGTTTTCTTTTCCAATCCATAAGTTTCCCTCCTTTATTCCCTTTCTCTTCCCCTTTGGGAACAAGAGGTGTAAATAGAGAGCATCTGTCATTCATCTAATGGTCAGCCTAGCCCTTGTCAAAGTGGGCAGCCCTTGACAAAGCCACGGGCAGCTTGGGTTCCAGATGAGGAAACAGAGGAAAATAAACATTGATTTTTGCAAGTCCTAGGTAAATTCTTTACCTCCCAGACTTGGTGCAAAAGGGCAGAAGCCACATTGTATTTGTTCTTTGGTACTATAAGACTGACTAAATTTATGCTGTTAAAAGTTCACAAACTCTTGATTCTTCATCAGGATTATTAATGATAGTATTCCTGTATCTCTCCTTCTGTCATCTAATCTTGCAGAGTGTGGAAGACCTCCTGCTGAATGTTCTTGTCTCTCACAGGTGTCAGTGGTAGCTGAGACCATGCAAGATGACATTCACGGATATATTCAATAGCAAAAATACTTTGCAGGTCTGGCATCCAAGCCAGCTTCAGATAGAACAGCAAAAAATATAAACCACATAGTTACATATTCTTCTTCAGGCACCTACTTGAAGTTTTTCCTAAATTAAAGATCCTTAATGCTCCTAATCACTCAGGTCAAAAATACTCAAGGGTTTACCCTCCTTTGAATTATAGACTCTTATCATTGATGCTGCGTATGGACCAAAGAACTTCCCTGAAGACTCCCACATAAAGCAGTTCATTCAATTAGTAACAAAGTTCAAGTTTTCTTCAGTTGTTGACACTAATTAATTACATTATTTTTTACTTCTTCTGAAGGTTTTCTTAACAGGTCATAATGAATGCCACTCTTTTCCTTAATTAAATTATGTTTTAATATACTTCAATGTCAGTTGCTGTTAACTATGGTTGTATTATCATCAGTTAATTAATTACAGCTAGGTGTTTGGTAATATCTCATTTTATTTACAAACAGAAAATCTCCAATAAAATGAGTGGTAGTTACTTAGGAGCATTTACTAGAAAAATGGTTTTCTTTTTCCATGAGGAATCACAGCTTTTGAATAGAAGACTGTTACTCTTGCAGGGGTATAAAAAAAATATTTATTAACAATACAGTTGTGATGTCTGGAAATAGAGCTAGCAAACAAAGAGAAGCTGGCAGAAGCTGTGAAGCTGTAGGGTTAACAGAGGACTCTGACTTAAAAGCTAACTCTTTCTTCAATACACACTCACAGATATTCTACACAACTGGGGATTGTGAATGTGTCTGCACTGGATTTCAGCCTAAGCAAGTTATCCACATTTAATAATTGTTGAACCAAAGGAATTTACTTCTGCTAAAGTTTATAAAAAAGGGCCTTCTAGTGAAGTACAATATCTATTTTACCAGTAAACACCTGAATTACAACACAAAATAAATTAGTATGACTCTGATGAAAAGTAGCTAACAAAGAAGGTTTTGGATAGGAATTGCACTGAACACGTAAGCAGTAGGAAAGTCATCAGAAACAGAACTCCAGTGTCATTAATAATAGATCTTTCTAGTAAATAGAGCAAAAATATTTCTTATATAGTATATTTAAAGACCACCAATACAATTAATTATTTTACCAGTTTTATAGAATCAAGGAGGAAAATATGTTATTATAGTCCTAATTCTTAAAAGGAGAAAGATTTGTATAAGATGAGAGATAAAGGCATCATAAGAAAAAAAAAAAGTGGGAACATTCCCAGAAGTCACTAATCATCTGCATTCTTTGGATAAATCTGATTTGCCTATCTGTAAATTTTCAACACAAAAATATATCCTATAAATTCATTAAAATATAGCTAGAAAATTCTTTTGTTCTCATTCCTTTCAGCCAATAGTCTTTAGCAATAGATAAAGGGATTGCAGAGGTGCTAGAGGAAGTTAGAAGACAGAGTCACCAGCAGAGACAAACTGAGACTTTAAGGCAGTATTACACAGAAGGCTGATAATTGAACCAGTATAGTTATGTTTACACCAACTCTGCGAATGGATAAACATGTTAAACAAATAAAGATGGTAGAAATCTAGGGCAATATCCCTATTTCACTCAATATCTGGGGACTGATATGTTGGAAGGCAGCGAAGGGGAAAAGGATCTGGGGGTCCTAGTTGATGGGAGGCTGACCATGAGTCAGCAATGTGCTCTTGTGGCCAAGAGGGCCAATGCCATTCTGGGGTGTATTAGAAGGGGGGTGGCCAGTAGGTCGAGAGAGGTTCTCCTGCCCTTCTACTCTGCCCTGGTAAGGTTGCATTTGGAGAACTGTGTCCAGTTCTGGGCCCCTCAGTTCAAGCGGGACATAGAACTGCTTGAGATAGTCCAGCGCAGAGGCACAAAGATGATGAAGGGAGTGGAGCATCTCTTGTATGAGGAAAGACTGAGGGAACTGGGGCTCTTTAGCCTGGAGAAAAGGAGACTGAGGGGTGACCTCAACAATGTTTATAAATACATAAAGGGTGAGTGCTGGGAGGATGGATTGTTGCCTGTACGGGCCACCCTTGGATTTGAAGCAGCAACAGCAGGGCTCATTGGGGAGGCCTGTGGAGACCGAAGTAAAACAGAATTGTCTTTCCCTCAGCATGGCCATCTTCTGTCATCAGAGTCAGGGTGGCAAATTAGAGCATGGTGCTGATAACACCAAGGTCTAAGGATCCACCCTGACCCTAAACCATGACACAAGCTCTTCTCGGTGACGAGTGATAACAGAACAAAGGCCAATGGGTGGAAGCTGAGGCATAGGAAGTTCCATGTAAACATGAGGAGGAACTTTTTCACTGTGAGGGTGATAGACACTGGAACTGGCTGCCCAGAGGGGTTGTGGAATCTCCCTCTCTGGAGATGTTCAAAACCCGCCTGGATGCATTCCCGTGTGACCTGGGGTAGGTGATCCTGCTCTGGCAGGGGGGTTGGACTGGTCCCTTCCGGCCCCTGACATTCTGTGATTCTGTAATCTAGAGTGAGATAAAGTCCTGACTTCAATTAAATATCTGAAGCATTTGATCACTGGCACCCTTTTGCTTTTGACTTCCAAAAGCCTCACAAAACCTTAGTCACCATGATTTAGCTTAGTCCTGCACAGCAGTAGCCACAACATGGGTGTATTATCAGCACCTTTCTAGCTCTCAATACAAAGCACAGGACTGTGAGGGCTGTTATGGGGACAATTATCTCAGTGAGACAAAATACAGTCATCATGAAAGAAAAGCTTCTTTTTCAGATCATCATTCTATAATCCTGTGAAAATTCTACATGTCTGTGAAATTGAACATCACAACATTTCTTAGAATAAAGAAAAATTTTATGTTTTTTTTTTTTTCTGTCTGTCCTGGTTTTGGCTGTGATAGAGTCAATTCTCTTCATAGTAGCTAGGATGGGGCTGTGTTTCAGATTTGTGCTGAAAAGAGTCTTGATGTTTGCATTATTGCTGAGCAGTGCTTACACAGAGTAAAGGACTTTTCTGCTTCTCACCCTACCCACCAATGAGCAAGCTGGGGGTGCACAAGAAATTGAGAGGACACGCAGTTGGGAGAGCTGACTTCAAGTGACCAAAAGGATATTCCAGACCATGTGACATCACAATCAAAAATAAAAGCTGCAGGGAAAAAGGAGGAAGGGGCAGGGACATTTGGAATTAAGGTGTTTGTCTTCCCAAGTAACCATTATGTATGATGGAGCCCTGCTTTTCTGCAGATGGCTGAACATCTCCCCCTGGAAATAATGAATTAATTTCTTATTTTGCTTTGTTTGTATATGAGGCTTTTGCTTTATCTGTTGAACTGTCTGTATCTCACCCCAAAAATGTTTGTACTTCACTCTTTTGATTCTCTCCTGTGCCCCACTGGCAAGGAATGAGCAAGCAGCTGGGTGGTGCTTAGCTGCTGACTGCAGTTAAACCAGAACACCAGATTAATTCTAGATTTGGGGGTTACACATACCTATATTTTTGTATATAAGTGGTAATAACAAGATATATTTGCAATAGCCAGAAATACTGATAACATTCAAAACAATGAGGAAAGTCATATAGCAAAATTCTCATTTGATGTTAAATACTTCAAAAAAGTAAAGTAAGCCTTGTAAGAAGGAAAGCAATAATGAGCCAGATCATAAGTAATTAAACTGTATTCTCCATGTGCACACAGCTCCTTGTAGGAATGACATTAGGATATTTTATAGCTCCAGCTTTAAAAATTAGATATTTTTATATCAATATTTATATTTAAACAACAGTTTCATATAAAAATGGATGAATCAAAGACTGTTCTATATACTAGATCCATACAAGAAGGAGGGTGAAGTGTTTTATGCATCCCATCTGTTAGCCATAGTATTACATCAGCTAATTAATGTATGTTACCTTGTGTGTAAAGCAACATGTACTCTGTTGATCACAGAGTCAACCCTAAAAGTATAAAAGTGGCTCACCAAAAAGACCCAGCTACAGTTACACAGGGATTTTAGTATCTAGGAAACTCGTTGTTTAAAAAAAACAAAAACAAAGTACCATAGCACTCAATGGTTACCCTGGAAGGCAAGATTTAACACGAGATCATCATCTTTTAACTTGTTTTTCTTCATATTTCTGTTCCTGAAATTGATACTTCTTGTAAGTAACACATCTGATATAGCTACAATTTCACATCAATGACAAGCGACCTTGCTGCCTCAAGGAATGAAACAGACTTCTCTTAATTGCTACAAGGAACATGTGATATTCACCTCAAACTATTCCAAGATAATTAGGGGAGCTTAGAACTGATTCAACTGTTCACTGTGAACACAAAGAATAAGCTTTTCCATCTAGAAGATTTTTTTCAGTACTAAGCAGCATCTGCCCTTCATGATTTTTCCTAAAAAGTAAAAATGACAGACATTATTAGATTTAATTAGTTGTGCACCATTGCTACTGTCATGTCATAATACAATTTTTGACAATTTATACTATGACATGACAGTGAGATCACACCATTAGATCAAATGTACTGCACAGAAAAATAGACAAAACAGCATTACAAACTTCTTTAAATTTTTAAGATAAAGCATTATAGAAAGCAAAAAGGGATGAATTCAAACGATATACTTTCTGCACGTTTCCAAAAACTGTAGAGTTTTTTAAATGTTGAAAATTTTAATGAAAAAAAAAAAAAATATGGGAAAAATCCCTAACTTTCACACACAAAAACCCCAAACTGTTCCACTGAGAACCACTTTAGGGTTGACTCTGTGATCAACAGAGTACATGTTGCTTTACACACAAGGTAACACGCATTAATTAGCTGATGTAATATTATGACTAACAGATGGGATGCATAAAACAGTGCCAACAACACTTCAGCAGTCCTTATTTAATACGTTCACCTTTAGGAAAGTCATGAAGATTCAAGGATAATGTCATTACCTTTTGCTTTTATGTCTTCAAATGCTCTACTTTGATACTGATGTGAGAATTATGTTGTTCAGGATGTTGCCTTCATTTGTTCAGTCTAGTTGGTAAATTATGCCTGCCATATAAAAATATTGATTATTCAGAGCAAAAATACATGTGTTCCTATAATGCCCTAATTTAAATTTGTATCTTTCTCTAAACATTGCTTTCCTCTTCATTTCAATCATAGATGCTGATATAGACTTCAAATGCAGAACAGACCCTGACTATGAAACTTCAAGAGATGTCTATGCTTAGTCTACTGTCCCTTGAAGAAGTTTCTGATATTTTTGAAAAAAAAGGGACAACAAGTAAGCTCCGTGGATGATTTCCAAGTATGTTTACCACACTAAAATTTTTATAAAAAAGGTTCATAAAAACATTTGAATTTTAGAGAAGTAAAACTCTGAAAAAAGGCTGTAAAAACCTTCAAACTATGATCTTACCCAGTGACTACTAGGAAAATCAGAAACACAAAACCTGGGAGTGGATAGGACTTTTCCCTTCCAGACTGCAGTCCACAGACTACATGCATGTTGCTCATGGGCTCCATGTTCCAGTCTCAGTTTGCACATTGACAGAGTAGGATTAATGGAATGCTCCTGTATTTTGTTGCTAACTGGATCCTATTATGGCATCAACAATGTCTTGCAGCCAAATCACAGAATAGATCACTTGAATTACCATTGACATAAAAGGTCTCAGTCCCTTCATTTCCCAGCCTGTATTGATAGGAGTTGCCCCAACCCAGGTGCAGGACTCTGCACTTGGCCTTCTTGAAGGTTTACATGGGCCAACTTCTCAAGCTTGCCCAGGTCCCCCTTAAGGACTTCCTTTTCCTCAGCTATGTCAAAAGCACCTCTCAGTTTGGTGTTATCTGCAAACTTCTTGAGGGTGCACTTGATCCCACTGTCTGTGTCATTGATGAAGATATAAAACAGCCTGGTCCCTGCATGGATCCCTGAGGGAAACTACTTGTCACTGATTTCTGTCTGGACATCAAGCCATTGACCATTACATAAGATCTGACTATTGATTACAAAAACAAGTGGGAAGGAAATTGAAAAAAGCTCATCTTTAAAAACAGGTACAATCTGGATCATTCTTCTGTGAGGAGCACTAGTAGCATACCTATAAAAATGGGAAATGATAATACTGGTTCTCTTTAGCAGCCTTACAGTAGCCATCATGGAGCTTGATATCTACACAATTAAAATAAATCAAAGCCTTCCTGATGAAAACTATTGAGTCTAGTGTGTCCAGTTTAAACAAATTAAAAAGTATTTAATGTTCAGATAGATTTTTCTTTTCCTTCTTTTTGCATGGAAGGTTAATTGGGTTCATGACATTATCTGAAGTATGGAGACAACTGTGCTCAGTTTATGTTTTGTAAGCACAGGAAATCTTTCTGGACATATTAACGGGGTTAAGTATGTTATATACAAAGAAAAGACTAGTAAGATGAACAGTGGACTAAAATCCGTGCATATGCAGTGAAGATGGCAAGGTAAAATATTCGGCTATTACTGTTGGATTAGATGAGGTAAAGGTTGAGGAAACTGACTTACC
Source organism: Chloroceryle amazona (assembly GCA_027560015.1). Taxonomy (NCBI): domain Eukaryota; kingdom Metazoa; phylum Chordata; class Aves; order Coraciiformes; family Cerylidae; genus Chloroceryle; species Chloroceryle amazona. The sequence continues at coordinate 12,687 of JANHFX010018784.1, read as the reverse complement.
TGCCTAGCAACAGAGACTACAAACTGAGTTACATGAAAGATACTGTAAAAGCAGCTTTGCTTACATTTGACTTTGAAAAGATGGGTATCTGTTATGTTTTAGAGGAGGCTTAGACACCTAAATACCATGATGGAAGACCTATTTTCCATCTCCATACACTGAACTTGTCTAAGTGTATAGAGGTCTATATGTGTATATTCTGCTTTAGCTCAATTATTTGCATATAATAAATTTTATATTGTTTATTGTAAGGTGCAGAATTATAAGGGTAAGTAATAAATGCAGAGAAGATGATGAAATTGAAGAGTTTTGTAAACCAAAAACAACCTTAAAAGGATCTTGGGATAAATTCCTTCAAGACAAAGTAAAAAATACAATGGGAGTTTAAAAGGAGTTTTCTAGGCAAAAAGACAAAACGCTGAGATTAGGATTTTCTATAATATGGCCACACTAATATAATTTTCTAGGCATAACATGGTCCACAAAGAAACATTCTAAATACTCATTTACATGCTTAACATTTTCCTTCAGAACCTCAGGTATTTTAATATTTACATATAAGAGTACATATTTGCATTGCTTGTGTATAGTGCACTATTAAGTGCATAGGGAGAGGAGCTTGTACTGAAAATAAATAAATACAGGTGAACTTAAATCTGCTGCTAATTCAGTGGCTCTCTACCTTATAGAGATTTATTTTTTCAAATTAAGATCTAGAGAGAAGTTGAAGAAACCCAAGATTTGTTTATAAGCTGAACTGGAAGAAACTGAAAATAGTAATACAAATGGTTCTTAGACTGGGTTAATTCCTCTTTCAATACCTGGAGTCTACATCTAGAAAAAGAATTCTGGCAACATATGCGTTCAAGCTCTTTGATACTATTCTGACAGTGCCAAGAAGCAGCGAGGGCTGGCTGCTTTCTAAAGGAAGGTGAGCTGGGAGCTGAGGTTGACCCAGACACTGTTATGGAAAGCAGTACACCAGGTCGAGGGGACATCCAGGGAGCCCAGCCAGGAGCAAAAGGGGACAGGGACAAGGACAGGGATGGAGACAAGTCTACCATATACTTCTGATGCGCACATCCAGGAAACAAGTACACAGAATATGGGGCCAACATCCACTCAATGGGTAGGATCAGAGAGATCCCTCCCCTGAGCTGAGCTGAATTGGGGTACCGGGCACATGGGCAGGGAGCAGATGAATGGGGAGACCCCAGGTGAGGCCTGTAAGGGCCAATCTATATACACAGGAACATGACAAAAGGTGATAGGAACTTTAAACAAAACAAAACCAAACATCATCTATTAAGACAGTCTAATAGCTGACCATACAATAGATGTCCCTACTTGTGTAGGGAGGCTGAACCAGTTGACCTCTTAGAGGTCCCTTCCAGCCTAAAACATTCTATGATTCTATATACAACCAAAATTCCCAAATTAATTTTTAATTATTTGCATTTGAATTATTTGAATTTCCAGCTCCCATATTAATAGATTTTTTTTCAGTTTTATCTGCTATATGAAAAACAAAGTAATTTTATCATCACTTCAAACTGCAGTTTACCCTCCAGTTTAAAATCTTGATCAAGAATGAGGGAAGGGAAAAAAAGAGAGTAGATCAAAACTTCCTATGGACTGGTATCCCATCTCTGACAGTGGCCAGCTGTGGCTGCCTATTGAAAAAGTAGATGAAACACTAAGCTCAAAGTGATCCCACCAATTCCAAGCAGTCAGAGAAAGGGCTGTGTGAGTTTATAGTTGAGCCAAACCTATTCTTTAGCAGCCTTTCTCTGTAAGCCTTTGTTGTGATTGCCTAGACATTTTCAAATTCTACTCTATTGCTTTAAAGTAGGATTACCATAACTGCAATTAGTGTTCAAAATGTAGGTGCACCATGGATTGCACAATAATATCTTCTGTTTTATTCTGTATTAATGTCTTGATTGTTCATATTATTCTATCTAAATTTCTTGTTTACTGCTAGGTATTTAGGTGACATTTTCAAAGAACTGTGCAGTGATTCCAAAATATGTTTTTACAGTCACAAAGGCTATTTTAGAGTCAATCCTGCTGTATGTTTTCTGTGTGCAATACTCTTTTTCCTGACATTGTTCATCTTACATTTCATCAGTTGGTCTAAGATGTTACAATTTTGCTATATACTTAAGTTATTAGGTTCCCTTTTGATATGGCTCAGGATATTTTGCAAGGTCATATTATTTTAAGTCTTCCAGAGACTTTAGATCCATAGGAGGAGGATCTAAATTTCTGCTGAATTGAGAAATTCCCTATTTTATGTTCAGGTTATGAAGATGTCATCTATGTGTTTTACATACAGAGAAATTTTGGTACTGTAGTATATGGAATTATACAGGGAGCTCATAAAGATACTGTCACATTATGAATCTATTTTCATGTTCACAGCCATGATTCTTTGTTTAGAGAAAATATTGCTTGCTGATGGCACATTTGTGGGTTAATTTTGGAGGAGTATTGGCTTGAGTATGTTTGGATTGAAAATATGTAGGTTGGTCTTACTTTTGTAGGTATTTCAGACAGGTAATGGTACTACCATGATGTGGGATATTAATATGCAAATTATATTGTCCATATTGACAGAGGGTTTTGATATGTTATGTCAACAAGAGTTTGTGCAGGACATCCACCATGGCTTGCAATACCTCACTCTTGTTAAGAATTACAAGTTTTTGTGAGCATGACAGATATTCTGAAAATGCTGTCGTAGAAAATGACAGGACTGACAGAGTTTTCTTGGTTATAGATAAGTTTTCAACTGGTCAATCTAATTCTTCTGCATGACTGAGAAAAACTGTAAAGCTATGTAGCTATGATTCAGAAAAATCTTTAATGAAGTGTTTAGTCTAACACTCCTGTGGAATGTTATATTATTCTTACATAATTTGCTCACTTGAATCATACCATCTCACTCATTAATACCCTTCCAATGAGTTTACAAGCTGTCCACTACATAAGAGTCATCATGTTAAAGCAAATATTCTAATTAACCTAGCATCATTTCTGTAGTTCATGCTTTAGTAATGAAAAGTGGTCTTTGCCTGGCATATCTTGTTTTCTGTGACATAGAATTGGCTCCTATAATTGTGAAACAGAATATTCTTTAAGAAGTAAAATAACACACACCTGTATGTCGCCTTTACATAGCACAGCCTTTTAGCTTTCATTTGTGTGTAGCTTCTCATTTGGAGGGTTTTTTTTCCCTCATATTTGAAACAGTTCATGTAATCGAGGAGAACTAATCAGACTACTTATAAATTCTGGCTTTATAGAGTGGTTAAGAATTTGATGTAAAATGGCCAGTATTACTGTGTTTGGCACTTTTGAAATAAAACCTTTATGCCATTGTCTTGGTATACTATAAGAAGATCTACACAGAATGGCTTTTGTTATATTCTGGTTCTAGACAGAAGCTTAATTAAGCTTTCAGAGTGGGGATCATCTGCTGTACATCATAGAAAGAGAGCTGCAGCAATATTTTTAGATTGAAAACACACTTTATAGTTTATATGAACGCTTAAATACCTCAAATCTCTTCCACAATGATAGTACATTGTTATTGAAATAACTTCCTTACTATCTAGACACTTTGGGTGGTAATTTTGTCTGTGGACAAAGACTGGGGGAAGGGTAAAATCTGGTAGACTGTGAGCAGATTTGTCTTTATCCACATTACTAAAGCAGAAACTCAAAGAGGTTTTTTTCTAGCAACATTGAAGAGCAACCATAATAGATGTAGAAAAATTTCACAATGGACTGAAACAGACCAGAACTTGCACAACTGGACTGAAATACAGCAACACACCAGTTCTGACAGCCATACTTTGTTCTCGCCTCCCTCTTTTCACACAAAGAATATTGCCATGCCCATCTGCTATTACCATGACTGGTTTTCCCCCATCAGTCTTGATCAAAGATTAACAAAAGAAATAGATACATTATGCAAAGAAGAAAATAAATGTAATAGAAAATTATTAATTACTTCCCAATTGTATTCATTATATCCCAACTGTTTTGTTTAACTAAATTATCTGTTCTCAAACCTCTATTTCTAGACTTTTTCATCTCTTTCTGGTGCATATCTTCCCCGTATATTTGTACGGCATCCAAGACAGTAAGGGTGCTTGTAATTGAATCATCTGCGCGTAACTCCATGCTAAAAATGTTGAGGGTTATTAATGGGTTATTAATAAATATTATCCTCCCTAGGGAATATAGGGCTATATATAAAAGCTGGGTTTTTTTTAGGAAAAGCACTTCAAAGTATGTAAGCTTTTTGCAAATCTATTTCAGGCTCTTGATAAATCTGTGAGATTGTTCTATATTCTACCTTTAATTTTATGTTGGATGGAATAAATTATAGCTAAATCACAATAAAACAATTTATCAGCATATGTACGTATATCCCATTCTAGCTGATGAGGTTACTCTTGCAACGTATAGTGCTTAAAACAGCATCAGTAGCATGTGCAGCAGAGCTGTAACAAATGACCAGAAATGTGCTACAGAAATGAAATTAGAAGTTTTTTATCTGAAATAAGATAAAAACATAATATGAAATCTCATCTTGACAGTGGTTTGGCCTTTAGCAGAATATAAGTATTATTGTTATTGATGTTGTTACATGTATTACCCTTCCACACATTGATTTTTACTGCAGAACCTTTAACATAAATGAGAAAAACAAATATATGTGTGTATGGCTAAAAGCTAAATCCTTATTTGAATTCTTATAAGTATGGATAGTAAGAACATGGCTTAGGTACTTTTAAAGACACTTAAATATGTCAGTTTAAAAGTTTCCTTTATGGTACCACTCACAGAGGTTAAAGTTATAGTGTTTAATCCTGTTGTCTGAGTTTATTATGCAGAACGCATCTCTGCATATCTTGGGAACACATTTTGTGCTTCAATATTAATGTCTGTGCAGTAGGTGATTTTGCAAGTTGTATGGTGATATTGCAGTATTACAAGAAGGCCTGTTTGAGCTCTATGCGGTGAATTTACAATAATTTGTAAAACAGAAGTATAATGATATTTCTCTGGTTCTTTTGGTAAACTACCAAGCTTGGAGAAAGTAGATAATTCTGCAAATGCAGGTAAGATATGAGAACAGAGCATGGATTGATGCGGAGGAAGAAACACATGACCAAAGGAACAACAGCAATGAGGAAGGAAAGAGGTGGAGAAAGAAGAAAAAGAGGAAAAAAACAAACAATAGTTACTGGGAAGAGGAAAATATCAGAACAGAGTGCTATTAATTTTTAACACCAGGTGGTGTTGCTTTCATCTGGATTATATTGTCTTTAAATAATCTTCATATAAAAGAGAAAATGGCTCCAATAGATTAAAAATTACCTCATTATTTTGCAATTTCAGGTCAAACTACTTGTGGAGAGGCTGCATTGGAAAACACTTCCCGTGGAAAAGTTCAGTTGTAATAATGGGTATGTATCAATTATTTAGGAAACAGAACAATGAGGTTTAGTCCCGTACAGTACAGAGATGGAGTTCATAAAGTAAAAAGTAATGTCTGGTTCAGACACTGAAAAAGAGACTGACCTTATATTTATGACAGTGCTAGGCCCAGGAGTAAATCAAAGAGCACAATTCTTTCCATATGCACTTACTTACATGCTAAAGTTCATATTTGATCTATACAGTCATAGAAGCAATCATTCCTTATCCCTTTTTGCCCTTTCTCTCAAGTATAAACCAGAAGTATTACAATGAAAGGACAATTTATTTCTGCTATATGAAGACAATTATATTAGTGCTTAATTGTGTTTGAGCTCATGTAGTTTCCATTCAAAGTTTTGATGGAGGTCAAAAATATTTAGCTATCTGCTCTCCATTTCACAGGAACTTACAATAGAAGGACTGAAGGGAATACTGAGGCTAAAGGACATCACCATGCTAAGCTATTCTGCCAAAGGTGTTATCGTTAACCTGATGAATTTATATGTTTTATTTACACTGCAGAAAAAGAAAGTGAATTTAATTAGACAAAGAACATTCTGGAGAAAAAAAAAATCCATTAAGAAGGACTGCTTAAACAAAGATCTCACAAAGCATTTACAGCTTCAGAAAGAACATTTTTTATTTAACTTCTCCTTTAGTTACTATTTCTATGCTGTATATGTCAAAAGCATTAATTTTGTTATAAAAAAAAATTCATTATTTCCTAGACCATTTGGTTAACATAGAAATATTTTCCTATAATTAACCAACTTCATCTTAATCTTAAAATAGAACTCATATCTTTTGGTGGTTTATTGCAGAATATAATTTTCCCTAATCTGCTATGGTGATAAATGCAATATAAATAAAAATGCAAAGAAGAAAAATGCTCCATTAAGCCAAGAGTAGATGTCAGAAGATACAAGACTTTTCAAAACTGGAACCTGATGTTCAGTTCAGAACCTTTTAATTACAAACCTACAAAATGTCCTGGGTGCTCAACTGTCTTCATTAGAGTTAACTCAAGGAAAACCATTGTGTGTGTAAGTATCTGGCAAAGGTCAACTTGCTTTTGTAGGCACCTGAGTATGGATGTGAAAGCTCACCTTTAGGACCTAGCCAAGAAAAAATATTAAGAAATTATTTTAGTTCTGCTGCACTATATTCTTCGGGTGTGTTGTGTGTGTTTCCTTTTTTGTTTCAATCTCAATTTATTTGTTGTTCTGCTTGAAATCTAAGCCCATGGGGATGTGGGTTTATGTAAGAATTTCATCTATCTATTTCTCTGTCTATTTTTAAGAAAAGAATCTCTAGACTCCACAGTTATGGAGAGGAACCTTTAAAAGGAAGTATTAGAAAAACAACTGACAACTGAAGGTCAAAATCCAAGGGAGCAAAAGCAAACAGAAATAGCATTAAGAAATTAATCCACATGATTTTAAACTCATCTCATAATTCTAGGGGTGGGACTTACTCCAAATTTCTTAATATTTACCCTTATTCTACTGTGCTAGGCAAGTTATTTAACCTTTCCATACCTAACTTCTTTTCTGTATTTCGTAGCTGAAATAATAATATTTACTCATTGCTCAGGGTATTAGGAGATTTAATTTAATAATGCCTATGAAATGCTTCATTAATCATAAAGAGAAAGTAATACAGAAATGTGAATTATTATCATTATTAATTAAAAGAACCTCCCAAGACATGGAAGGAATTATTATGGTCAGGTGATTTATTTTTTAAGGTATACTGTACTGTGACTTCTGAAGGAATCTTTGGGCAGCCTTGGAAGAAAGCACATCAAGTAAATTGTTAGTAGACTTGAATTTGTAATCTCATTGAAATTTTCGGGTTTTTAAAAGACTAATTATTTCTTCTCTTCTGTTGAAGTGATGAGTAATTATTATGCAAATATTCTTCTGTTTCTTTATGGGTAACCTTTGGACTGGCATTTTAGCTAAATATTATGTAAGATTATTGATAAAATGCAATTAAATAGTAACAGAAGAAATGAAAGCAGTTATTGCATATGTAAAATGCTCTCTGGAGTCTGAACGTTTTTAAATATGACAGGTTGAATACTTTGACAATAAAACCAGTCAGTGATGGCTTCTCGTGTTCTCATATATACAAATAGATTAAAAGTGTTCAAACAGTTTCCAAGCTGAACACTTTTTAAAAATAGAATTGGATATAGTATTCTATGACAAATTGCAGTACTACCTAAATTATGTATTCCCTAAATAATACTAATTAAAATCCATTTTAAGTTCATTTTATCATAATATCATTATAATACAGGAAAATATAATATATGGAGTGATCAAAATATCTTCTAATGTGTGAAATATCCTGTTGTCCTCTCCAGCTCTCCCAAATCCCAGGCCCTGGAGGTAATAGAAGAGGCCTGGAGAGAAGAAGGAGAAGAAGACTTCGCCTTGGTAGAGGAGGACAAGGTTAGAGACCACTGAGCCAAACTGAACATCCATAAATCCATGGGCATGTATGAGTGCTGAGAGAGCTGGCAGATGTTACTGTTGTGCCACCCTCCATCATCTCTGAAAGGTCATGGAGAAGAGGAGAGGTGCCTGTGGACCGGAGGAAGGCCAATGTCATTGCATTCCTTAAAAATGGCAAGCAGGACACTACATACTGGTTGGTCTCACCCGAGTCTCTGGAAAGGTGACAGAGCAATTTGTTCTGGATGTCATCTCAAAACATGTGGAAGAAGACAAACTTATTGGGAGAGGTCAACATGGATTCACCAAGGGGAAATCATGCTTGACTAATCCGATAGCCTTCTATGATGTCATAATGGTCTGGCTAGATGAGGGGAGAGATGTTTATGTCATTTACCTTGACTTCAAGCAAGGCTTTTGACATTGTCTCCCATAACATCCTCCTCAGGAAACTCATGAAGTGTGGGTTAGATGAGTGGACAGGGAGGTGGATTGAGGACCAGTTGAGTGACAGAGCTCACTCAGTGTGTCATGATCAGTGGTGCAGGGTTGAGCAGGTCTGTAACCAGCAGTATTCCCCAGGGGTCAGTACTGGGTCAGGTCTTATTTAACATATTCATCAATGACTGAGGTGAGGGGACAGAGTGGTACCCTCAGCAGCTTTGCTAGTGATACAAAACTGTGAGATGTGACTGACACACCAGAGGGCATGATTCCAGGACTTTTATGAAACCTGTCAAATACTGGAAAACTTGAAACAAAATGTGAGGTCTACTCTTGCTAACATGTCGAGAAGAACATTAAATAACTAAAGACAATTAAAAAGAGTGAAATAGTATTAGACTAGGTAGCTTTCTAAAACAAGGCCTTTTTGATACTTTCTGGGTAACTGTTCAAGAACAACTTCTATATTAACTTCAGCTGCAGGTATGTACAAGTCAGCCCATCCTCTTTGCTGTTTCATTATTTGTTCATAAAGATATCATAATAGGATTGTATGGCATTACCTTCGGAATCATGAGGAAATATTTCTCTATGTATAATACATGGCTAAATATGGTTAAATTGTAGAATCCAGCATGATCACCGCTGTCACGAGAGACTATGGCTTTTCAAGAGAGACATAATTCCTGAGAAGCAGCATACTAGATCACAGAAAAATCACGTATCACCAGCTCTCAGGGAGATATGAACAGATAGGCTTCACAATTCTTATTGTTTTCCCACTTCCCTGTCAAAATCTCTGAAACAGTGGACTCTTTGAAACAGGCTAGGGTCTGCCTTGGGATAAATTCCTTTAAGCAACACAAAAAAGAGAAATAAGACAAGAAGAAGAAAGAGTTTAAGACTTTCATAGCAAATATAGTGTGCGAAATGGAACTGCAAGGGATATTTTGATTTTTTATTGTTGTACCCATTAGCACAGTTTCCTTATGTCCCTAAGCAATTTGACTAAGAAACAGAAAGGTAATATGGGGAGTAAACCCAGGGGTTCCTTCCACCTCTCTTGCTCATCACTGTACACATTATTTGGAAGGCAAAATTAGTGTGTTAGAAGGGTGCTATTACATACAGAACACTTCATAAATCACTTTTATCAAAACAGTACTCTTTTGCTTTTCATTCTTATATACTACTGATATTTCAAATTATAAAATTTCTTTTTTCATTTCTTTTTTTTTTTTCCTCGGGCTGCTTCACTTAATTTGATTTTAAATCTGAATTTCTTAGTACCTACTGGATCATGCACAAGAACCTGCACAATTCAAAACGTCTATCACTGATCCCTTATGTCATTTGTACTGTCTTTTAAAATTACCATTTCCCCAATATTTAAAAGCAACACATCTGTCACAATAATCTTGCACTGGGCATAATGCGACAAAAATATCAGAATTAAGCCTTTTTGAAAAAAGAAAATGAACAGAAGGTGGTAAAACAAAAATGCAGCAACACTGTGGATAACAGATAAATTCTCTTTCAGTTTCTGAAGATTAGGAAATGCTAAATTAAACTTACCAGACTTCCTGCACAGTTATCTATGTCGGAAGAACTTTCAGTTTTCTTCTCAGCTGTTGGTGTACATGTTTGTCTCTACCCTGAAAAGGCAGATAGGTATGTCAGCATGATGTTTAAGGAAGATACTTATCTTGGGTTCATTCTTTTTGCTTATTGGACCTTTATGGAGGCTTGTAATATGCTGTAATAGGTTGAGGAATACTAATATGTTAAGGAATGAACATGCTTCTGAGATAAAGGAGCTAGTTTACATTCTGCAGAATAGTTGAGTTTTGACTTTCTGTAGCTGTTGCTGAGCATTAATCATACAAATTATTTTGAGCTGTTAAAGAAAATGAAATTATAATTTTTTAGAAATATTTTCATTATTTATATTCTCATATATAAAACCAAATAAGACTATTTCTTCTAACTTAGAAAATGTTTAAAGGATATTTTGGGTCTGTAAAAATGCCCTTTTTTCCAATTTACAGTCTTTTTAATCTATATATGTATCTGAACCGAATACGTTGGTGTCATGAAAACTATTGTTTTCCAGTTGAAATTTCCTGTTTAGATAAAATACATTCTCTAGTGTGGAAAAAAATTCTTCAGACTCAGTGCTGCAAGCATCCTTCTTTTTTCTTTTAAAGAAAACTGAATGTCTGACACAACTATGACTCAAGAAACAGCGAGATAGTGTATTATGCCAAGGTATAGGGCTGCCAGCAACTGCAAGACCATGAACAGCAGCCATATTTTATCTGTCTTGCCCTCAGTTGGAAAAAAACAGGAGAGACCTTCCCAGCAACTGTGTTCTCTTATACAAGTAATCTTGTTAGAGTAAAATAAAGTTAGCTGAATAGCTATTTTCAAAAGTCGGCTAGATAAATGACAAAGTATATTTTCAGTTCTTTATTTTCCTTGACATCATGCTAATTAGGTGAAAGGACCAAACAATTTAAGTTTTTCAGGGAAAATATCTACTTTGTATTACTCTAAATGTTAAAATCATTTATTGAATGAACTTCTCAAACCTGGTGATTTTTGTTGTATAGAGCTGTCAGAGTGATATTTAAAATGAGTGATTGTGGTCAGTGTATTAAAAAAAAATCAGGCATTTTAAGTAGCAGTATTGCAAGATTAAAGGCCAACCTTTTAGATATAATTGCACTTGAAAGACTGCCAATTAAGTTAAGAATTGCAACTCCAGTGGTTATTGCACATTTCTAGATCTGAAAATACAAGTTGATGGTAGGGGGTGGGGAAACAGTGTTAAGACAATGACCCCAGGGAGTGAAATTTGCAGATGCTGTACATTAGAACATGCTAGAGATCCTAACATTTTTTGAGATTTCTTGCCAGAACTGTATGTGGATAGAACATAAAGGTGCCTTTAAACAGCCTTTGTCCTTCCTTGTATTATGTGAAGAGTTGAATGAGGTTACATCTTTGTGTCAAGCTGCTCCATAACTTTGATCCTGTCATTTGTGGGTGCCTTCCTAGATGGACAGAATGACCAAGACATTACAGTGCCTTTATAGAGCTTCTGCCTTCACTGGGGCATTCTCCAGATTTTTTGCTTCTCAGTATGCTATTGGAGACCAAGTTTGCTTTTATGTACAAATACGCAACCAAATAACCAAAGATAAATAGGGGTGATTACAATAAAAGTAATGCTTGCTTATGAAGGAGACTGGTATGTTGGCTACTGCTACCTAGGCATAAACAGCTATGCAGCCCTGTTAAAAGCCAGTGCTTACATGTAGGATAAACCTCTCCCTTTCCCACAGACATATTCCTTGTCCCAGTAAATTTGTCTGTGACACAGACAACACTTAATAGTCTACCAGAGATTTCAACATTAGCATTTCAGAATAATTAATCTTGTCAATAATCCACAATTCTTTCCACTGAAATGGGGAGAACTTAATTGATAGCTTGAGGTTTCCATGCTCTGTGTTCCATAATGTAATTCATCTATATTCTCTTGGCCCCTTGGAACACATATCTCCTAGCGAGCATTCTTATTAGTGAATGACTAAATATCACCACTGCTTCATACTCATTTATGCTACTATCAGGCGACCCGCTTAATGCAGTTGTAAATAAGAACAGATAGTAGCTATAAAACTGAAGGGCAAATCCTCAAGGACAACATTACCTTTGACAAACTGGCAAAATACTTAAAAAGCTTGAAAAACTATAGTTGGAAATCCATAAAAATGAAATTGTTAGCTTTAGTGTTATTCTAAAAATATATTTTCCTTCTGTATCGCATGAATCCTTTTTCCTTTGTATTCTTCTGTATTCTTTAAAGTGACATTTAGCTAATGTAGCGAGAAGCCACAGCTGTTTGAGAGGGATGTGACACTACAGCCCACAATGTTTCGAACATGTGAGAACTGAAGACCAAGGATGAGGAGTGATCTGCTGGGTCACCAGGTATTGTTCTTGGAATGTTCCAGAGACTCAATTCCTTGATGACTAGAGATTTATTTTTTTTTTATTTCTAGCAGAAATTTATCCTTAGTGCTTACACATTTGTTTTCATGCCAACAATATGCTTTGACTTCTGTAGCTCTTTTCCTCCTCAGTGGTTACCCAATGATGTATTCAAAAAAACCCAAAACAATCATAGCCACTTTGTCTGGGGATGGACGGAAGGAAGGAAGGAAGGAAGGAAGGAAGGAAGGAAGGAAGGAAGGAAGGAAGGAAGGAAGGAAGGAAG
>JANHFX010018783.1:1791-15568 GCA_027560015.1 Chloroceryle amazona | reverse complement strand
GGTCCCTGTGCCCTGACAGCCTGTGAATGTCACAGCAGGGCAATGTTGTTTCCCTCCCTGCATCCTAGGCTGTCCTTCAGCCTACTGAACCCAAGGAGAAGGAGTTGCCCTTCATACGACCCCTTAAGGAGCAAAGCCCTGTTGAGATCAGCTAGTGGGTGGCATCCCCCCAAACTTCCCCCCTTCATTCCTTGACAGACCCCACATATCTTCCAGGAGCTGAAGAGCACAGACATGAAGTATCGCAACCGGGTGCGGAGCAGGATCAGCAACCTGAAGGACCCCAAGAACCCCAGCCTGCGGAGGAACGTTCTCTGTGGGGCCATCCAGCCCAGCCTCATCGCCCGCATGACTGCTGAGGTGGGGACAAGGGGTTGACTCTTGGGGACCATGTCCATACTACCTCTGGAGGGGGTGAGACCCTCCCCAGCCTCTGCTCTTCAGGGGCTGGCTAGGTCTTGTCTGGGTGGTGTCCACACTGGGCTTGTCCCTGCAAATTCCCTGTCCCACTTTGATGCTGACTGGAGCATGGGGAGCATCAGGCACAGGAAGAATACAGGGGGGCACTGCCTGGTGCCCCGCAAGCCCTGCAGCCCCTCGGGCTATCGCAGAGCGGGGTGGGGGATGTCAGGCTGGAGGGTCCCTATTGCATCCCTTCAACTGGGACCCCCAAATCAGTCTGTGGGGAGCCAGGTCCCTACAGGCAGCTGTTTTGGTTTGAGGACAGAGTGATTTTTTTTCCATCTGGATGGGCCTGAGCCCACCAGCAAGCACAGGGAGCATCCCTGGAGAGGATGGGGAGGTTGTGGGACCACGGTGACTCGCACCTTGTGCTGGCCTGGTTGCGAGCCCCGCGGCAGAGCTGCGGCAGCGCTGACCTTGCCGGGCCCGTGCTGGTGGCAGGAGATGGCCAGCGATGAGCTGAAGGAGCTGAGGAACGCCATGACCCAGGAGGCCATCCGGGAGCACCAGATGGCCAAGACAGGTGGCACTGTCACCGACCTCTTCCAGTGCGGCAAGTGCAAGAAGAAGAATTGCACCTACAACCAGGTCAGCCCTGCAAAGCCCCTGGCGCTCCCCCTTGTCCTCTGAGGACCCCAGTTTGGGGGACACAAGAAGTGTCTGCCCTGACCCAGCCATCTGCTCCACCCCAGGTTCAGACGCGCAGCGCTGACGAGCCCATGACCACATTCGTGCTGTGCAATGAATGTGGGAACCGCTGGAAGGTCTGTGCCCCGTTTGGGGCAGGGGGGGATACAGGTGCCCCAGTCCTTCTCTGGAGGGGGCTGCCTGAGAGAACTCCCTGCCCACCCTGGGCTCTGCTTCTCCTGCAGTTCTGCTGACAGTGGCCGGCGATGGGGCTGGAGGGATGGCGATGAGAGATGAGATGCTGGGACAGCCACATCGGGCAGCTGGGGTGGGGAGAGAAGGTGACAGGGGCAGCACCTGTCCCTGCACCCTGCTCCCTACACCCCAACTCCTTATTTCTTTGCACTGGGCTCCCTCAAATGTCCTGGGGAGCTGGGCTCTGGTGACAGATGGGTTTGCTTGAGAAGACCCTGGTGAATCCAAGTGGTTCCTCCCTGTAAATACCCAACCCTTGCTTGGGTTGAACTTGGAACCCAATGGGAATGGACACATCTCTGCAAAAGGAGACTGGCCTGACCTGGGTGGCTTTGCTCCTCCCTGCGGGAAACCTGACCTCAGATGATTTGGGAACAGGAGGGACGTTGTCCCAGGGACGTGGGGTTGTGCCACTGTCCTGGGGGCTGGGTTAGGAAAGGGTTGGGTTTGGTTTAACCCAAACGCCTTCTTCCTCACCCAAGTGCATGAAGTGGGAGGACATGGAGGGAGCCTGGTGGTCGCAGGGTGCTGGTGGGATGCTGACGTGTCCCTCTGCTTTGTGATACATGGACCATCCATCCTGGCTTGAGGGCCCTGTGTCCCCAGGAAAGAAGAAGGGATGGGGAGGAGAGGACTGGGGAAAAAACCCTCCAGCTAGAGCAATAAAGGTGTGAACTGTCTCTGCGGCACAGGCTGCTTTCTGAAGGGAGGTTGGGACCTGTGCCTGGGTTCACACCTCCCCTGGCTTGAGCCTTGTGTCCTCCAAGAGCTGCCAGCCAGCACCAGTATGCATCGTGACTCCACCAGCCTCAACAGGGACAGCCACCACCACTGCCACCAGATCCCCGAGCCACTCCCAGAGGACAATCAGTCCCATGGGTGCAGAATCAAGCGTGCAGACCCCTGAGCATCCACCTCTTCCTTGGCAATCCCAGCTTGCCCAGGGTTCAGACCCCCCCAGCCCCCGGCCCGCCAGCGGTGCGGGGCTTTGCTGCTGCCCTTCTCCCCCGCAATTTTACCAGCTTTGACAAAAAAAAAAATCATCACTTTGCTGTTCAGCAGTTTCCTTGGCAACCCCATTTCCTCATCCTCTCACTCGATGCTTCGCTAACACCCCCTGGCCCCAGCTGCTGGCCCCCAAAGCACGGTGCTGGGTTCCTGTCCACCAGGATGGGGTGGGAGGTGGCGAGTTCTGACCCTATCCCTAGGAGGGCTCGTCCTGGAGGGACTCTTGTCCAGGGCCCACCAAACACTTGGGCTTCGTGGAAAGGGGATGGAGCAGCTGGGGGTGAATCATATCAGAACTGAACCAAATTAATGAAGTTCTGGAGCTGATCTTTATGACTTGGTGGGTGTCCCTGTGCTCTCCCCACCCTGGGCAGCAGCATCCACCCTCCAGGTCCTCTCTGGGGTGATGTAGCTGTAGGACCCCCCAGGAGCCTGACAGTGTTTTGGGGGCTACTTTTGCCACACGGGAGTGTCTCTGAGTCTGCCAACTAAGCCCAATCCTCTGCGTGCCTTGGGCTGTGCTGTCACAGCCTGGTGCATGTCAGGATCTCCCTCACCAGCAAAGCCCAGCACTGTCCAGTTTTCAGTCTGGGGTGAGGAACTGGGGTGCAGCAGGGGATGGTGGGGGTCTCACTGACCTCTCACCAAGTCCTGGGCTGGGGCACCTGGCGTGGTGTTGAGCACAGGGCACTGGGCTCATCCTGCTCCACCAGGACTTGAAGATGAGCCCAGGACTCGGGAGGTGGCAGAGGCCTCGACTCAAGAACGCACCCAAAGAAGGGTGTTTGATGGGAGCGTGACCCTCGTTAGGGCTGCCCCACAATCAGCCATCAGGCCCTGACATCCCCCACACCATCCCAAGAGCCTGGAACCCCCCGTGATATTCATCTGAAGTTTCATCAGCTGTTTTGTTTTCCCCTCTCCTGAAATGTCAGGACACTCTGCCTGATGTTCCTGCTGCACACCAGGGGCATTGTCCTCTCTGGTCACTGGCACCAGGGCAGAGCATCTTGTCCAAGTGACAACTCCTTACCCCAGCATCCAGCTGTGCACCCAGCTTTTAGCTTTGTGATATAATCCTGCTTCATCTTCCTGCACTTCAGGGCCGCTAGAATTTGCAGTAGGGGAAGAAACTGTTCATTAGAATCAAGGAATCACAGAATTGTTTTGGTTGGAACAGATCTTTAAGATCACCGAGTCCAGCACTGCCCGGGCACCACTGACCCCTGGCCCTCAGCACCACAGCTCCATGGGGGGCTTGGAAACCTCTCCAGGGGTCACGGGGACTCCACCCCTGCCCTGGGCAGCCGGGGCCAACCCTGGACAATTGTCAAGGGCAAAAACTGTTCCCAATATCCAACATGATTAAATGGATTAAACTGACCCTTCACTTACTCCAGGCTTGGGGGATAAGCTGAGCTGGTTCCCAAAGAAAGGATTTGCTTTCAAAACCAAGAGCACCGTGCCAAGACAAGCTGCAAGGGCAGAGGGAAAACCTGAGACAACATCAGCATTAGAAGCTGGGCGATGTACAAGGTGAAGGACAGACCCCAACCCCCCCATTTTGGCAGCCCAAGCCCCCGTTTGCAGGGACAGCTCAAGGGAATATCTCCCATCCTGCAACCAGAAAGCCTCACAGATGTCATTCCCACCCCTTCAGCTCCTCACCTGGTGCTGTCTCCCAGCCCTGTGGCAGAGTTGAGCAGACCCCCCCCATCCCGTCCCCATGCAGAGCCAGTGCCTTTGCAAGCTGAGCAATCAATAGGTAATTCTCCACCAGCACAAGCACTCGATGCCTCCCCAGCCCTCAAGACCCACATGCAATATTTATCCACCTGACAGGCGCGGGCTGTTGTCAGTAGTCAGGATTCAGCTCTCCTGGGAAAACCGCCACAGCTCCGCTGACACAGGAGCCACATCGCTCCCGCTTCTCAGCGGGGCTGCTCCCAGGGTTGACATCCCCGAGGTGATGCTTGGTGTGGAGGGGACCATGGGGAAGAGGCCAGGTCTGCTCAGGAATTGAGCTGAATTGCTTTGAAAGGCAAGAAAGTGCAGCGCTGGGGTTTGGGAAGGGCAGGAATGATGCTGAGGGTGCTGGGTAGCCCAGAAAACTCCCCATGGCCCCCCAGTATAGGAATGCATCAGAGCATTGCTGAGTTCAGGGACACCAGCAGCTATTCCCCAAATCCCAAAGGGGCTGCTCACTACCCCCAAAGCCAAGCAGACCCAGCTCCAGCCTGGGACTTGATGTTACCTGATGGCAAGAGCTGGAGAAACCATAAATTTTTTAGGGGGACCACATCTGCTACATCTTCTCCTTCGAGCTATGGCTCAGTTGGAACCTTTCAAGCACTCTGCTGATGGAGGTTTTTTTGTGTGTGTGAGGTTTTTTTTTGTTCATTTGTTTTAATTCAACCCCAAAACTCTTGTTTTCTGGAGTACGAGGAGCATGGGAGGATGGGGCGTGTGGGGATGTGGGGCTGTCAGAGGATGTGGAGGGGTTGTGGATCCCTAAATTGGGTAGGGGTACAAGGAGCAATCCCAGGCACTGACTAATGCCCAACCAGCACTAAAATAGTGTGAGGGGGGAATTGCTGAGCCTCTCAGTGCTGGCTCCAGCTCCAGGCTGGGACTCAAACTGAGCAATTTCCTTTCTCCTTCCTTGTTCTGCAACTGAAGCAGCTGCTTCAGAGCAGCTCCACAAACAACGCGATGATTGCCCAGACCAGCCCCACTACCCCACTCGCTTCTTCCCTGCCCAAGCCAAAATACTGGGAGTGAAGCCATGGATTTAGCTCTGACTGGGGATTTCTTTGGGGTTTTTGTTTGTTTGTTTGTTTGTTTTTTCCTGCAAAACAAGGGGAAAAAAAATCAGTTTGTCACCTGTGACATTTGCAATCGATCAGAGGGAAATGGTTCTATGGTGCCTTAAATCATCCCCAACCTCTCCCCGGGCTTTCTGATGATTAACTGCATCGAATGAGCCCAAACTGAACCCAAACTTTCACTTCTCAAAGGAAACATGTTGCGTGGAAAATTACAGAATACACTTTTCCTACAGAAAAGCCCGTGCCCTTTCATTTCTGGCTGAAGAAGTTTGCTGAGTCTGCAGAGCACTTTGATCCCAGCCTTCCTAAAATCACAGCACTTGGCAGAGACTGCTTTTTCCCTGCCTCAGCTGAACAGGCAGAAGAGGAAGAATTGAGCAAAGATCCCCCATTAAAAGCCAAAAAAACCCACCCCACAAACCCCAGTCTTTTTCAGCATTCAGCTGAGCCACATGAGCTTGTCCCTCTCGGGGCCAGGATGGGGGAGATGTTGGGGAAAACACCCTGAGAAATGCTATAAACCCACCCCCCCAGATCCCCAGACCACATCAATTCCCATCCCTGTGTTTCCCACATCAGTAAGTCGACCTAAATACAGAGAGAAAAAAAAAAAGAAAAGAAAAAAGAAAAAAGAACCACGTTGGCTTTTTCGCCTGACACTGATTTTTCTCCCCGCCAGGAGCTCTCGGGCTCTTGGCAATTAGGAGCAGCAGATTAATCTTGAGTGATCTAATGAAGTGCCACGCGGCTGGAGGAATGGGCTGGGGAGCTGGGGAGGGTTGTGCTCTGGATCAGCAGAGTTTGGGCCAGGTTTGGGTGCAGGCAGAACACCCAGGGTGGGGAGGGTGATGGGAAAGAAGGGGCTGAGCTGGATGTCCAAGGTGCATCCCATCTCCTGGCCCTCTGTGTCCCACCACTTGGGCAGGGTTTGAGCTGCAGTGGAGAAATGATCTTTACACATTTTCTAACCCCGGCAATGTCCCCAGAGCATCTTTCCACCCTGTTTGAACCATCCCAGTGTCTCCCAGCCACACACAGCCCCTGGCCAGTGATCTCTTTGAGCATTTAGGTTGGAAAAGACCTTTAAGACCATCAAGTCCAGTGGTGAACTCAGAACTGCCAAGTCCCCCGTTAAACCATGTCCCTCAGCACCACATCTCCACAGCTTTAGATACCTCCAGGGATGGGGACTCCACCACTTCCTCGAGTGCCTCAGGATGGCAGGCTGGACTCGTGCCCAAGCTCTGCTTCACCCCAGCCATGTCCGTGCCTCCTTCCTCCAAAGTCCTCACGAGCCCAAAAGCTGAGAGGAGCTGGCACCGAGGGCCGCATTCTTCCAACGAGCCGACTTCTCTTTCCAAAGTGAAAATATAAATAGCCTCTCACAGGAGCCGTGCCACCACCGCCAGCCGCTCTGAGCCAACCCATCACCCACCACGGCCAATTTACTCCCGACCCTGGCAGGGTCAGCAAGAGGCAGGGAGACAACCGCTAATTAATTGCACTCTGCAAAGCAGCCCGCCCGAGCTGGGTGTGCAATTAGGACCTTAACTGCAACCAGGATTGGGGCTGCAGCGATGACAGAGGTGCCATCGGCCACGCTGGGGAGGGACCCGCTTTGAATCTGCAGCTCTAACTCAGGGTGAGGGGGACGACTTTGTGCCGGGGTTGCACGTGGCCCTCTGTGACCGTGAGGTCTCCGCGCTCTGCGTGTGCACGCG
Organism: Chloroceryle amazona; assembly: GCA_027560015.1. Taxonomy (NCBI): domain Eukaryota; kingdom Metazoa; phylum Chordata; class Aves; order Coraciiformes; family Cerylidae; genus Chloroceryle; species Chloroceryle amazona. The sequence continues at coordinate 8,667 of JANHFX010018783.1, read as the reverse complement.
CATCCCTCCCGTCCCCGTGTCCCCAGCTCTGTCACCAGCTGTCCCTTCCGTCAAGGGTCAAGGGGAAATTGCTCCCTCTGCTCAGGTAAACGTGATATTTCCTTGGGGCAGGAGAGCTGCTCGGAATAGAAAAACTCCTGGTGATGGGAGATGCGGAGCCCCGGGAGGAATCATGTGCTAATGCCCTTCCATCGCTGGCGTGGTGAGTCATCCAGGCCCTCCGAGGATCCCGGCTGCGCATGGATACGGAGGAAGGTAGATGAACAAGGAGAGAGGAAAAAAAAAAATCCCTTGGCTCATAACGTGTCTTGGCTACAGCAAGGAAAAAAAAAATAAACTAAGATCCCCTTGACATCCACCCACAGCTCTGCTTCCCAGGCTATGGCGGGTGGGGGTGTTCAGTGTTTGCCGTTGGGTGGACACGGACAGAAGCTCGTTTAGCAGCTAAATGGGAGCACTTAGCAGAGGAACATTTCAGGTCATTAATGGAACACAATTATTAGTGTTTTTCTTTCCTCAGTAACTGAATATTTCTTTGTGGGTAGGAGGAGGATGGGTCTCTCCATCAGGCCAGTGGGAAAAAAGTCCATCCTGGAGTTGGGAATCAGGTTGGAGCAAGACCATGAAGGTGTTTATGAGCAGCCACTGCCTGCCATCACCCACAGCTACTTCTGGCCGCTCGGCCGCATCCGTACGGACACGTGCACATCACTGCCTCGATGGGCACAGGAGGGTCCCCAGATCCTGAGGACCACAACCCATCTTGCTCCCAGCTGTGCCATGGGAGATGCACAGCTGCATTTCCAGGGACGGGCAAGTTAACCCCCCAAATAAACAAACAAATAAATCTTTTAAATCAACTGAATTTTAGCTCAGCCAACACTTCCATGGCTGCTTCCAGACGCCAGGGCAGGAGACAGGATTTACACATCAAACACAACCTCCCTCCCCAGACTGCTGCAGCCAAAGCTTTGGGAGGCAGGGGAGAAAAGTCTGTTTCCAGCCTGTTTTCCTCTCCCCCGTAAATAATCATCCATCAGCAGAGTGCTTCCTTCAGCCCAAGGGGTTCGTTAGGCATCGGGCATTTAATATTGCATTTAAACACCGGGCTTTGGCTCTCAGCTGCTTCACCTGGCTCTGTTCAGGGACGCTGGCATTTTGTGTTTAGAAAATATATCTCTATATTTAGATAGGCAGAGAGATAGACACATGAGAAGAGCTGTTCCAATCATTAAAACCACTGCTTTCAATTTTCCCCCATTACTATTCTTTATTTAACCGCAGGCTGCGCTGGCCAAGCGCTCCCTGGGGACAGGCCAGCTGAGACCTGCAGGTTTGAAGCCCTACAAGGGTTCTCCAGAGGAAAAAAAACAACCCAACCGAACCCCCAACCCAACCAGCAGATAAGATGTAAATGTTTTCCCAAGGCTGCAGTGGGAGAGAAGGGAATGGGCACGTGGCTGGAGGGCTGAGGTGGGTGGCCTGGAGCTGAGTTTGTCCCCAGCTTTGAGCCAGGCTGTGAAGGCTTTGGGGAGGAAGAGTAGGAGCAGGCAGGAGGAAGAACCTGCACATCTGTGAGATGCAGAAGGAGGTGAGGGGCGGGGACTTTTGTGCCTTTCAGGAGAAGAAAGAACACGGGGAGAGAAATCACCTTCTCTGATCAGCTGTCGCAGGTTTTGCAGGATGGAGAGGCTGGAGGAGGGGGAGCTGCCTTTGAAGCTGGGAGAAGCACGAACAGGCGGTGGCTGAGTGCAGCAGCCTTCATTGGCACCGCTCCTCTTCCTCCAGACCCTGCCCGCTCCCTGCCCTTGCCCAGCCCTGCGATGCTGGCAGCCCAACCTCGGGATGGCCAAACCACCCATTCAGGGATGCCCAGCATCCCACCGGGGCCTCGGTGGTGTTCTCATGAAGGGCTCTCACAGCACCAAGACCCATCATTGATGGGATTCAACTCATAGTTTAAGCCACCTCAGCTGGGATGTATCCGGATATCTCTTCTCTGGTAGTAAAGACCAAAACATATGTGCCAGCCCCTCCAAGGACTCCCCAGCCCAGCCCCCCATGGCATTCCCACTCCCTTCCCTGGATAACACCATGATCATGGATGAGCTGTGCCACCCTGCCCAGTCTCTGGAGGCTCCCAGTGCTGGCTGATGGACTGGGAACACCATCAGCAGCTCTGTCCCACAGCTTGGCATCGCTCCTGGCAGTGCTGAGGGAGGCAGGTGGCTGTCTTGGAAAAACATGGCATTGGGCAGCCACCATCTGTGTCCCTTTGGATGGAGGAGGTGTTACCCCCCCCCAGGAGCTCTCCTGAGGCCACCAGGACAAGCCAGGACAGATGGCAGTGGGCATCTGATTTTTATCAAGCTGGGAACTGAAACAAAGCAAAATCTCCAGCTCTGGCAAGGGGCCAGAGGAGGAACCCAACTGAGGCAGCCATGGCGGGGTGGCATTGCCATGAACACTGATGTGCATCTTCTGCAGCTCTCCGGTGAGGATGGGGAGGTCCATCACCTTAACTGAAGCTTCGAGGGCAGGTTCTTGCCCCCTGCTCCTCTCTGGGTGCTTCTGCACATTCACAACGCCCAGGAAAGGAGGATGCCCCAGTGCGACCATGAGAAACAGGACAAGTCCTCACCTTAGGGCTGTCAGTCCCTGTGCCCATGGTGCTTTAGTCAGCTGGGGCTGAAATGCCTCCTGATCTAGGGGTGGTTTCAAAAGAAGCCACCCAACCAACAAGTGATGTTGTTGGCTCTTCTGCTGGAGACACGGTTTGAACAAGCCATGGATGAGGGGGGTGGAAAGCAGGTGGCTGACTGGTGACAAAAGGGTTTTGCCTGGGCTCTGGACAAGCCTGTGTCCAGCCTAGTTCTGGCTGATCCCAACTCTTGAACCCTTCAGAACTTGATCAAAGTGTCAAGGAAGATCCCGAGCATTGCTGAGCTTTTCAGAGCCACCATCCTGGTCACCAGCAGCCAGGCAGGTGAGGAATGCTGCAGCGATTCCCTGCAGCACCTCCTGCCTTCAGGACCCACTGAGCACCTTTCAAAGCCTCCCAGGATCCTGCCACAAACCCAGGCATCACCCTGGGACCTTCTGCCTGCGAGCCCAGACCACAGGGGGGGCGTGCTGGTCCCTGCGCTGCCAGGGCTACTGCCTTGCCCAGACCAGTACGGCGAGCAGGCTCCCAGCTGGCTGGGAAAAGAGCCTTAATCACATGTATAAAGTGCCCTGTAAACTACCAGTGCTCGACTGCTTCCCTGACCTTCACATCTCAGTGCCCTGCGGGGACTGACTGACATGAAAACAAAGTGCCAGTCAGAGCTGGATGCTCCTTCTGCAGCTCCTGACACTGATGCCTCCAGGTTTGAGCCACACAAAATCTCCTTCCTCCAGCCCAAACACAAACCTTAACCAAACCCTCCCGTGCTTTCCCACCGGGTTTCCACCGAGAGGAGCTTTTTGTTTCCTCTCCCAACCCCAAACCAACTCATCCCACGGACAGTTGGAAGAGCACGAACAAGCTGAGCCCTGTGCCCGGAGCAAGAGGCACCGTGTTGGTGCTGGAGCAAAGGAGCACCCTGCGATCCAGCACCACTTCATAGCAGCAGGATGGCAGCTGGGTTAGTGCTGACCTGGATTCACAACATCAAAGATGACACTGGTTTCCTCTCCGGCAGCCCTGGAAACCTCAGAGGAGGTGAATCAATGAGCTGAACGCCCACACGTCCGCCCCAGCACCGGCTCCGCGGTGGATGTGCTGGCGATGGCTCAGCTGGGGGGTCTGTGGGTCAAGGCAGGAGCATCCCCCCCCATCCCAGGTGCTGTGGCAGGAAAAGCTGCAGAAAAATTAAATGCTTTAAATATTGAGAAAGAAAAACTGCCTCCTCCATGTCAAAGGTGGCCCAGGGGGGCCTAACCCAGGTCTGGTCTGGGTCTAACCCGGGTCCTGCTGGTACGGCAACAGGTGCTGGCAAATCCTCTGTCATAGCCAAGGGAGACAGACGAATGGACCTTATTCCCTTAGGAAACCTGGCTGTGAAACTCCTCCCTGTCCCTTGGTAGTGCCACACGTGTGTCTGCACACAACCTGCACACGGGGTCCTCCTCCCTCCAGCACGTCACAGCCGGCCCCAGGCACTGGGACACATGGTCCCTGTGTCATGACCAGCCACGGGTACCAGGACATGTGGTCCCTGTGTCACAACCAGCCAGAGGCATCAGGACACACAGCCCCCAAGTCACAGCCAGCTCCAGACACCGGGACATGCAGTCCCCAAGTCCCAGGGAAAACTCAGCCCCTCCAGGGAGCCTGGGGCTCACGTTCCCATCAATTCCTTCCACCAGCAGCTCAAAGCTTTATTTTCACAGCACGGCTCCAGCTTGGAGCAGCATCCCACCCTGGATCCCCCCCCTTCCCCACTCCCCAAGACGGTCCATTTATGAGATGACTCACAGATTGTTAATGCTCCCAATGGATGGATGGATGAATGGATGGCAAGCAGTGATGCCACCTCCCAGAGCCAGCCAGGGGGGCGAGTGACAGCCCAGGCTCACAGTTCCCCGAAATCCAGGGAGATGCTGCCTGTTCCCAATCAATGCTCCATTGTCAGCCAAAGGCAGCACTGCAGGGATGTGAAAATACCTAAATAAGCAACAATCAGGAGAAAAAAAAGGTTCCTGTGGGGATTGAGTCCCCCAGCATTGGGGGGTGGGGGAAGTCAGGGATGTGGCTCAGGGAGGCTGGCAGTGCCCGTTAGCCACACGCTGGCCCCATCCCTGCTATGGGACCAGGGCTCAGTCATCTCTTAAATAAAATCATCACGTTGGAGGTGTTTTTGAAGGAAACAGGATGAACCAAGTGAGGCACCCACCCTACAGGAGGCACCCACCCTACGGGACCCAGCCCTGCGTGGGAGCAGAGGGCTTGGGGCAGGCTGGCATCGTCACCAGCTGGACCCCAGCATGGGGACAGTCTCCCTCGTGTCTTGGGGACACTGAGAACACCTCGGGGACACCCACAGCATCACCCCCCCGGGGACAGCCGCTGATCTCCAGAAATGGGATCGGTGCCTGTAAAGCACCGAGCTGAGATTTCCCATCCAACCTCCCGACCCGACTCCAACTCCGGCCATCTCCACTGCTATGCAAATACCCTGCCCTCGGAGACAGCCTCCCCGAACACAATGCCAAGGAAATAACGCTGCGAAAAACCCCCTCCCTCTCGCGTTCAGCCACACATAATGGCGAGGCAGAGAAGAATCTCATCTAATTTTAACTCCCCTGACGGACGGGCTTTGTTCGTTCCCAGCAGCTGCCCTGCAAGGTATGAAAACACTCAGATCTGTTGACGTGGGAAAACAAAACACACAAATCAGCCCATTTTCCTCTTCAAGGCCAATTTATCTGGAGTTGTCAGTGGAGGGAGGGGAAGTGATGAGCCTTGGGGAGCTGGCGGGGAGCAGCCTGGACCCGCAGCTCGGTGGGTACTGGTGCAGTTGAGCTGATGCTTGTGGAGCATCTGGTCCATTCACTCCTTTTCTTGCAAGCCCCCAAACCTTTCAGACCTACTGAAAACAGGGCAGTGTTTTCTGCAGCAGCTCCCCAAGGTGTGATTCTGCACATGCCCTGGGTCATCCCACTGAACAAAAGGAGCTGAGTGCAAACAGAGCCCCCCCCCAAACCGTTCACTGGGCTCCATCCAGCTGCCTCCACCACACTCCACCCTTCTCCCTGGGGGGCTGAGTTAGGATGGGGTGAATCAGGCCTTGAGGAAGTATAATGGGAGCTCAGGGGGGGCAGGTGGCATTGGTAAAGCCCATCTGGTGTGTCAGATCTGTAAGGAGATGGATGGATGGACAGACTCCTGTTTGGGTCATGCACACAGGACTCCTCTCACTACCCCATAACCTGGTCCCTGTCTCTTGTTGAGGCTGGAGTTGATCCCAGTGCCCATCCCCTTGCCACGATGCTCGAAGGGGAACTGGGATCTGCGTGACAACACTCAGTCCCATCCCAGCAGCTTCGTTAATTATGGAGGATTCATTTGGGCACTTCCCCACTGCTCCTTGGGTCTTGCTTTCAATGCAGAGTGGGAGGTCACGGGCTGGCTACAGCCCCTTTGCTCTCTGGCTCGGGGAGGTGATGGGCTGGGGCTCCATTCCTGGGGGAGGTTTCATGGCACAGAACCCTCCTGCAGCACCCACAGGGTGCAAACGCAGTGCTGCTGGTTGTGCAGGTGGTTTTCTGGGTGCTGCAGCACCCCCTTGGATTTCCAGCCTTGTGGGAGCTTAGATCCCATCACCAACTTCCCATCTTTCCCCTGGAAAATGCCAGCGGCTCAGCCTCCAGCCTTCCTGGCAAGGCCCCTCCTGCAGCAGAAGGAGCTATTTTAGCTCTGCCCAGGTTGTTGTCTGCCTGGCTTAGCCCAGATGCCTCCTCACCTGATGATCCCTCTCCCAGCTCCTCTTACTCAGCCCGCTATTTTTAGGCTTATCCCACAGACCCCGCACCAGGCTCACACCCCAAAGGGAGGACAAGGAAAGGAGCTGGGGCGGCTTAACAGGAGCTGTTCCCTCCCCATCCCACATTTCTTCCTCACAGGAGGGATTGTCATTGCTACCAAGAGCAAAGCTGTGCAAATAAACTCCCTCTCTTGGCAGGGTGCAGATAAAACAATCAGGAAACTTTGCAAGCAGCATCTGATTTTGACTTAGAATTGTAGAATCACAAACTGGTTTGGGTGGGAAGGGACCTTTCAAGGTCATCTGCTCCAACCCCCTGCAGGGAGCAAGGCCATTTGCACCCAGAGCAGGGTGCTCAGAGCCCCGGCCACCTCCCCTGCAATGGGGACAGGGATGGGGCAGCCACCAC
>JANHFX010018782.1:15920-32853 GCA_027560015.1 Chloroceryle amazona | reverse complement strand
GAAGGAAGGAAGGAAGGAAGGAAGGAAGGAAGGAAGGAAGGAAGGAAGGAAGGAAGGAAGGAAGGAAGGAAGGAGATGGAGACTTACTAAAGGGTACTCGGCTCTTGAAAAGAAGCTTAGAAAATAAGTGGTTTGGGCATAAGTAATTATCTGGGGGGACAAGGAACCAAAAGACTTGACTTTTACCATGGGGTTTAGGACTTGGCATGTTCTTTTTAAAAGGCTGTGGTAGCATTCTAAATTTTCAAACTCAAAACAATTATATTTTATCCTTAACTCCTTGTTTACCTGCAAGACCATACAATTTTGTCCAACCCTAGATGTCAAAAGGGTCAGCTCTTTCTAGTCATCCTTCATGGATAAAACTAGATATTACTAACATATTTTAGAGCAACAAAACAGGCTATAGATCTAATTGTCAAACACCTCAATACTTTAAAATATCTCCAACTTTAGATAGATAAAAGGTGTGATCTAATTTGTTCATTTATGTACAGCATTGAAATGCTCAGAGAAGTGCATTATACCTCCGCAGAAAATTTCCATGCGCTCTTAATTATAATCAATGGAAGTCATTAGTAGTTTCTAGATAGGGTTTTAGCATTAATTGGATGTGCAGAGTGAGATTGCAATAAGTTGGCAAATCATTAGAATTTATGCAATTACATGATTCTTAATGATTAGTCTAATATGCTCCCAATTAAAAACATACCTAACCCCTTGGTATATTCAGTTGACTCGGACTGGAATTAGGTTTATACATACGTCTACTTCAGGTAGCATAATCATATGCATTTATTTAATGATTGCACACACTAGAAGAAAAAATAAATAAAAATACCAGCAGTAAATGGCTCAGTAATATTTTAGTTCAGCTGATGTGTCTGGAGTTATTCTCATGTAATGAAGAACAGAGCTATAGCTGCAGCTGAGCACATATCCAAAAGTACAACCATTCAGATTTCAGCCATGATGCTGGCTGCAAAAAGCCCTCTCACTGACATGTAGTCCCCTTTGGCACTCAAGGGCAGGCTTTTTGAGGCCAAGGAGGCATATATATGACCACCCTTGTGGCTTTTGCTTTAGATTTTGGCCAGAGGAAATTTAGAACATTCGATGAAAATAGAGACTGTGAACCACACTTAATCAACAATGGTCTTCTCTCTCCTCACACCACCTAGAAACAAACAAAAAGAAGACAAATAAATTATTCATAATGGAGTATGAACAAACTTAAATGCAAGAATAACTAAACTCAATACACATACGTAAGCATCACCATTTTCATCCTTTTTAAAATAACCATTTCTTATGGATAGTGCAGTATAAATTCAGCAAATAATTGTAACTGAGGAGGAACCAGTCGATAATGAGGTAAGCCTGAAGTTTTAATAGTGCCCTTAAAAGGAGCTGGGAAAATGCTATCTGGGAAGGGCATAGAAGTCTTTAACGTTTGTCTCTGCCTACATCTGAGTATAATGATATTTCTGAAAAACAAGCTAGTAAGACAGACCCATCATGGAATAGCCAGCAGGATGGGGAGCCCACCCCTCTGATGGTCTCCTGCTTCCTCCTGGCAGTAAGCAGAGCACCCTCAGCCTAGCCATGCTTGCAAGCTTCTGGCTTCATTTAAAGCACCTCACACCAGTGAAAGACTGGCATCATGGAGCCATCCTCTGATGTTTCACTGAGGCCAGAGATTATGGAAAAAATGAATATAATAACAATAGCAATTGCCAGTACATGGAGAAAATAACCTTCCAACACCTAATGGTTCTCTACAGCTAATTTTTATTCCATCTTATGTTTCTCTTACTTTTATTTTTGCTATTTGGTGTATCTATCTGTGTTTATGGACAGCTTTTTTCTGCCTGTCCAAACTCTGAGGTTTGACAAGAATTATAAAAACATACTTAAAAATGTAATAAGATTGCCATTTAAAAAACTTTAAATCCAAACTAAAGAGCTAAAGGTATACAGGATTAATACTTCTTCCAGCAATGGAAAAAGTATTAATCAAGTTCATCATTGTTGTGTTCATTGTCTTCTATGCTGTGTTTTACATGTATCAGTCAGCCAATATTGAGCCATTCATGTGAAAACACGTGAGTTTTAAATGCTAATGTGATTGACAACTAACTAGACAAAGTCCTACTTCTCCAAACACACAAAGAAAGCAGATTATTCCTTAGCTTAGAAATCCTGAAGCTTAATACTTAAAGCAAGCTCTTTACCCCAAAAGCCCCATGTTAACAGACCCATATTTCATATGAACAGACTTGGTTTATTCTTCCTTTTCTTCAAGTAGACATTACCAACCTCCCAGATTACCTCTGCAGGCTGCGCTGTTTATGTATCCACTCCTAAAATGAAGACTGCATTACCAAGCAGCATGGACCAATGTCTGAAACAATTCATTATAAGATCCCAGTCTCCACAATACACAGATTTCGGGTGTTTCACGTAGTGCTAGCTTGATCCTATAGATCAAATGCTGACTGGCATTCATGAGGTCTGCACCTGGATCACGTCTTCCAGCTTTATTTCTTCCCAGTGCAATCCAACTCATGTACCTTGAGACTGCTCTACAATGAGAACCAAGGTGCAGTAAGTAGACGCTCAGGAGAGTCATTTAAAAAAATGTGTGAGCTCTACATTTGTACTAAAACACTCATGTAGATGCACCCAAAAGGACCTGGGATAGCAAACTCTTACTACTTCATCCTCTTAAGCTAACTATAACTTCTTTGGGTGGTGCAGGCTCAACCAGAAAAGGATGTTTTTCAAAACCCTCCATCTTCCACTCTTTCAGATTTTACTCACAATCTCTTCCATAAGCCTTGGTGCCTCTAAGAACCAGTATCTTAGTCCATCTCCCTGTTCAGTCAAGGACACCTTCATGCCAAACTGAGCACTCTTGGCATGGCCTTCAGCTTTCAAGTACACCACACATCATAGAATCACAGAATGGTAGGAATTGGAAGGGACCTCTGGAGATCATCTAGTCCAATCCCCCTGCCAGAGCAGGTTGACCTGGAGCAGATCACACAGGATGACATCCAGATGGGTTTTAAATGTCTCCAGACACAGAGATTCTACCATCTCTCTGGGCAGCCCATTCCAGTGCTCTGTCATCCTCGAAGTAAAGAAGTTCTTTCTCATGTTTAGATGGAACTTCTTATGTCCCAGTTTGTGTCCTGTCACTGGGCACTGCTGAAAAAAACTTGTCCCATCCTCCTTACACCCACCCTTTAAGTATTCATAAGCATTGAAAAGATCCCCCCTTCTCTTCTCCAGACCAAAAAAGACCCAGCTCCCTCATCCTTTCCTCATATGAGAGATGTTCCAGTCCCCTAATCATCTTTGTAGCCCTTTTCTTGTCCTTCACGTGCCTGAAAATGGTTTCAAGGATTAGTTACTCTATTACTTTCCCAGAGACAGAAGTGACGCTGACCAGCCTGGAGTTCTTGTCTTTCCTGAACACAGCAGTGACATTTGCTTTCTTCCAGTCTTAGAGCACTTCTCCAAGTCACCATGATCTAGCAAGGAGTATTAAGAGCAGCCTTATGAAGACATCAGCCAGCTCCCTCAGTACTCATATGCGCATCCCATTGGGGCCCACGGTCTTATGTATGTCCAGTTTCCTTAAGTATTCCCTGACTACATCCCCTTCCACCAAAGTACATCTTCCTTACTTCACTCTCCCCTTGGGGCTTGGGGTCTGGAGGTCCTGCAGGTCTTAGTAGCAAAGACTGGGGCAAATGTCTGAAGCTTTGAATACAAAAGCTACAAATTTTGAAAACAAAGCTTTGAGTACCTCAGCTTTTTCGTTGTACCTCAGCTTTTTCCTTGTGTTGTGTAACTGGGTCCCCCATCTTGTTGAGCAATGGGCCCACATTTTCCCTTGTCTTCCTTCTGTCACCTGTGTACCTACAGAAGCACTTCTCATTGTCTTTGACATCCCTGGACAGATTCAATTTTATTTGGTCTTTACTATTGCTAGCTTCATTCCTGGATGCTTGGACAATGTCTCTGCATTCCTTCCAGGTTACCCATCCTTGCTTCCAACCTCTGTATGCTTCCTTTTTGTGTCTGAGTTTGGTTAGGAGCTCCAAGTTCCTCTACATAGGCCTCCTAGCATTTTTGCCTGACTTCATATTCATTGGAACAGAGCTCTCTTGACCTTGGAGGAGGTGATCCTTGAATACTAACCAGCTTTCTCAGGCACCCCCTTCTCCACAGGGCCTTATCCCATGGGACTCTCCCAAACAGACCCCTGAAGGATCCAATCCTGAAATCCAGGGTTGTGAGATTTCTTCTTACCATCCTCCATTCCCTCAGGATCCTGGACTCCACCATCTCATTAAGTAGATCTCTGTTAATTCTAAAGCAATCATTCATATTTTTCAGTGTTATATTTTTATCTTCTTTTTTTTTTGTTCTTAAGCTTTTCTTTAGAGTGCAGAATATATCTTCTATGTTATTATTATTTTTTTATGTTGAGGACAATTTCTTAATTGTATCTATATTTAGGAAAGATTTTTTTTCCCCCAGGCTATAAATAAGACATTGTGTGTGGTAGGGAATTAATTTTTTATAAGCATGTATTCTAAAAATTTAATACTACATTATTGACTTATGACATTTCTGTTTCTATGTCTGTTTCAGAAAAATACAGCACATCATATAACCAAAAGCAATTCCATAAATTTGTTTTTAAATGAGAGTTCCAGTGACATGAAAGGAAAATAATAATGAACAATATGTTTCACATTATTTGAAAAACAAGTAAATACCATTTAATCATTGCAACAATTTCTACTTGTTTTCATAATGCAAAGCAGAATGAGGGCATACATACAATTTCCTGCTCATTCAGAAAAGTAAATATTCTGTGACTCATGATCTTCAACATGTAAAAGCACAAATACAAAAGGGAGTTATAATTTATATGTATTTTATTAGTTCAGACTTGTTGGGGCTTTTTAACAACCCTGAAAAATAATTACATTTTAAACAAAACAAGTGAAACATGGCATTTTGTTTATGTCATTTTGAAAACAGTTTCAGGGGGAAGAAATAGAACTGTGGGACACTGCAGTTCTATGGATATTTCTTTGCGAGTGTGGTGTTATTCTCTCACTAAGACATATCATTTCAGTGGAAGAGAAAGGCAAATTTAAATCACTCGGGTAATTGTTGTAACAGTCTAATGTTTCTTAGAATTATAGGAGAAACTGCTGCAAATGATCAAAACATTGAAAATACGTGAATGAAACATGCAGCAGGATAGCAAAAGCATAAAGCACTGGAAGCAAATAAATAAAAATTGATGTGGTCAATATTTACCTTTTTTTAAGTATCTGAAAACACGGGAGCACAGAATAGGGGCTTCTTTGACTGGAGACAAATGCAGTTGAATTATCAAGATAGAATGGTGAAAAGATTCATATTGTTTTCAGTGAAATTTCCATATCCAGAATAAAATATAGTAGTGTAAGTAACTTGAAAAGTAAAGTATCTTATGGGAGCATTAGTTGCAGATGCTCCATTTTCATTTGTTCAGTCCTAAGAAGCAACTTACTTCCTCCTGAGGTCCACTTGGTATCAGAAGTGAACTTAATGCATGTCCTACCTGCTCTGTAGAAGCAAAGGTATATTCTTGTTCATGCCATAGAGCTCCCTTTGCTTAAGGAGTGTTTGAAGAGACAAGAGATAAACCTTTTAGCTGCAGTCTAATCAGCACTTCCAGTCCTTTCAAGAGTAAATCTGTGCCGGCACCTTCCATCATTTCCAAGTAGAAATGTAATTATGATTTTAGCCATGTCAAGTTGGAAAATCTCAGTTTATAAATACAGATCCTTAACCTTTCTGCACATTTGATATGGAAATAAAGAAAATATTTTTACTTTTGTAAAGTGCTGTGAACCATTGAGGAAGGTGCTAAATAATGTATGTTATTAAATAATTTATTTCAGCACAGCCATTGCATTCTTACGTATGAATAAGCCTCCTTATATGAGTGTCTGTAAACCTAATGTAATGTTTACATGCAAAAATAACAAACTGCTCTTGTAAAGAACCTATGCCACAAACCATAAACATGTTCTTTTAACAAAGAGAGTGAATCCTACAAATGATTAGATATTGAGGTTTCACAGAATCACAGAATGTTAATGGTTGGAAGGGACCTCAAAAGATCATCTAGACCAACCCCACTGCCAGAGCAGGATCACCTAGATTATGTCACACAGGAATGCATGCATGTGGGTTTTGAATGTCTCCAGAGAAGGAGACTCTATGACCTCCCTGGGCAGCCTGTTCCACTGCTCTGCCACCCTCACTCTGAAAAAGTTTCTCCTTGTGTTTACACAGAACCTCCTATGTTCCAGTTTGCACCCACTGCCCCTTGTCCTAATCACTGGATGTCACTGAGAAGAGCCTGGCTCCATCCTCCTGACACTCACCTTTTACATATTTATAAACATTAATGAGGCCAGCCCTCAGTCTCCTCTAAGCTGAAGAGACCCATCTCCCTCAGCCTTTCCTCCTAAGGGAGATGTTACACTCCTTTAATCATCTTTGTGGCTCTTCTGGACTCTTTTGAGCAGTTCCCTGTCCTTCTTGAACTGAGGGGCCCAGAACTGAACACAATATTCCAGATGCAGCCTCACCAGGGCAGAGCAGAGAGGAAGTAAAACCTCTCGACCTACTAACAACACTCCTTCTAATACACCCCAGGATGCCATTAGCCTTCCTGGCCACAAGACTACATTGCTGGCTCATGGTCATCCTTCTGTCCACCAAGACCCTCAGGTCCCTTTACCCTACGCTGCTTTCCAACAGGTCAGTCCCCAACCTATACTGGTACATGGGGTTGTTCTTTCCCAGATGCAAGACTCTACACTTGCCCTTGTTATATTTCATTAAATTCTCCCTGCCCAGCTGTTCAGCCTGTCCAGGTCTCACTGGATGGCAGCACAGCCTTCCAGTGTGTCAGCCACTCCTCCCAGTTTTGTGGTGTCAGCAAAATTCCTGACAGTGGACTCTGTTCCCTCATCCAGGTCATTGATGAATATTGTTGTTGGTTAGGGCCTGGTGGCCAGAAGAATATCGCATTGTACGGAAAGCTAGGACCCCACTCCTGATAGCCTGATAGCTAACAGCGCTTAGTTATGATGCAAGCAGATGGAAGTGACGTTGTAACCCCGGGTTATAAAGTGCTGTGTCACTCACCAATAAACGTCATTTTGCCACCCACCACGTTGGTGTCAGGTGCTGAAGGACCGCGCGGTTATTGGGCGGTAGCTGTGCGTTTTCTGAACCAGGTCGCCACGCCTATGACAGGCGACATATTATGACAGGCAACAGAATATATTGAAATAGTACTGGAACAAGTGAGATGCCTGAGAACTGGAGGAAAGCAAATGTCACCCCAGTCTTCAAAAAGAGTAAGAAGGAGGACTCGGGTAACTATAGACCGGTCAGCCTCACCTCCATACCTGGAAAGGTGATGGAGGTGAGGTGACCTCCTTCCATGATCTGTAGACTCTCTTCTTCCAGTTGAGTTTGCCCAGCAGTTCCCTGTTTAACCATGCAGGTCTCCTAGCACCCTTTCTTCATTTCCTACCTGTTGGGGTGCTCTGATCTTGAGCTTGGAAGAAATAGTCCCTGAATGCTAACCAGCTATCTTGAGCCCCTTTACCTTCTAGTACCCTATCCCATGGGATTTCCCCTAGCAATTGCTTGAAAAGGACAAAATTAGCCCTGCTGAAGTCCAGGGTTGTGATTCTGTTCCTGCCATCCAAGATCCTGAACTCCACCATCTCGTGGTCACTGCAGTCAAGTCTGCTCTCAGCCTTCATCACTTCAACCAGACCCTCCTTGTTAGTGAATATAAAATCCAACAGCATCCCTTTCCTAGTTGGCTCATCCACCATTTGCATCAAGAAGTTATCATCAATGCACTGGAGGAACCTCCTGGAGTGTGACTGGCTGTCTGAGTGGGCCTTCCAGCAAATATCTGTGTAATTAAAAACCCCCTTGAGAACCAGGGCCTGTAATTAGAAGGCTGCTATCAGCTGCCTGTAGAAGGCCTCATCAGCTTCCTCATCCTGATCAGGTGGCCTGTAATAGACACTCATGATAGTTTATAGTTTACAAATGAAACAGAAATAAATGTCAAAGTCTATTGCTGTTCTCTGAAGATCAAGGTTAAAATTAATAATCTGGAATAGACATTTTGAATTTAAACCTGTTTTAAGAGTCAATCTCATGGATATGAATATCTCATACATCACTGAAACTTACTGTTTTCATTTCTTTACTATACTCCTTGTATAGGAGAAACTGTTTCAACAACTGTTGAAAAATTATGAAAATAAAAGTGGTTTATTACTGCATAACGTACAACCCCCCCCCCCCCCCTACATTCTTAGGAAAAAACAGCAGAATACTGCACCTAGCTTAGAAACATTACCAGCTTTTAAGAAGAGCAGTGTTGACACAGGTCTGAGACCCCTACAACTTGATAGGCTGCAGGAAAAATATTGCTACATATGAAAAAAATTGCTTTGCCACCCTTTAAATAAACACAATGCCTACATTTCCTTTGCCCAAGAGGCTTCACAGGCTAGTTAGTGAGTAAAACCTCCTGGCTGAGCTGAACCTTGCTAGCTCAAGTTGTGACTCTAGCTCAGAGGAGGAAACTCATACCCTTACTGCAGCACTGCTGCCCATATGGTTCAGAGCACTACACCTTGATGGCCTCCTCACCAATGGAAAGGGAAGAGGGGGACATCTAAAACATTATTCACACCATAAAAGAAACAAGAAAAGCCTGAGTCTTTCCCTTCAAAGCATTATAGATTTAAAATACTCCATGCAAATTCTTGATTAAATAACATTCTCCCCACTCTACTAAGACTCAAATCTGTACATTATTGATAAAATGATGACTAAAGAAAAAAGCAAAACAACCCATCTATATAGACAAGCACAACCCTTTGGAAGCCTTTCCTCTTGCCTGAATGCACTTATAGAAGGGTCAGCTGGTTTAAGTCAACTATATTCTGTTGAAAGCTACCATCTAGTGGTGATTTGTATTACACAAGCACGCTGAATTCTATGAACAAAAAATTTCTTTGGCCCGTTTTAACATCAGAGCACAAATTCACCAAAACTGAATTTTGCATTATGGTATCACCCTATATAACACTTTCACTCAAAACAAAGAAGTGCATTATACACTGCTCCCACCTTTGTTCACATAACAGATCATGAGTCATGAGAAAGGCTTGATATTCCTGAAGAGACGTGAAAGGTCTGCAACCTTATTGCTGAATTTAGCTCATTTTCAGGACTGGAGTAGTACAGACTTCTGGAAAGGACAATATAATAATTACCAAAAGTGTTTTTTGCTCTCTTAGCAGAAACCTCAGCTGGTGCTTTCTATCAAATTAACTAAGGAAAAAAGCAGCACCTTGACCTTTTTCATGTTGCAAATTCTTGGTGTAAGCAGAGACAAGTTTACTGTAAACAAAAATGCTAAAGATTTTATTGGAAATTTTTGCTATTGATCTACACTTGCTATAATTCAGAACCCTTCCACCTCTCTTGGGAATTCTAATCCACATTAACTCTGAAGTCAAAGCATAGACTAAATTGTTCAACACATAGCTGATCATAAATACGTCTGCAGACCACATTAATAAGCTCCATGTTGTCCTGAAAACAGCAAGACCCAAAGAACAAAGAATTAATGGCCATTCACAGTGCTACTAAAATTTTTAAAGGCTTTAGGAAATAGGGTGATAACTAAAAGTAGGTGTGTTTGTTGTAACTCTGAATCTATGAACCCTGCAAAAGGATAGAACATCTGGCATTATATTCATCTACACAGCCTGAGGATTCAGTCCAAATGCTGTCTCCTCAGTCAGGTGGCCCTGGCTTACTTGATTAAATTATTTCCTCCTGCAGGAACATCAAGACACATATCAGTTAAAGAAAGGAATAAAATCCGGGTCAAACAGAGCTAATGGTTTATTTAAACTTGCACTTAAGCCCCTTATGTCAAGGTTAGAAATGTCAAGCAAAGGATTCTCAGGCAGATTTAAAACAGCAGCAGTTTCCAAACCAGCAGTGAATTTACTCCTGGTGAGTAATTGGTGGGGAGTAGGAAGGAGAAAATATGCAACTCTTACAATATCACCTATGCTTGTACTTTTCTTTTTCCATGCAACTAATGAACTGTCACATTGGCCTTTGTTTTCCTAGACCAATTCTTTACGTTCCTGGGTTTACAGATGCAAATATCATCTTACAATAACTTTTATTTTTTTCAAAATTCCTCCCAAAGGAGAACTCTCTTTCAACATTCACTTTGTTGCTCCATATCCCATCCATGTGAATATGTAAATACTATGGCAAGAATTTCCCTTCTGCGCACACACAATCTTTCAAAGTGGTTTTGACTTTGAAATAGTTTAATCACTAAGTATGAAAATTTGTCGAGTTGCCAGACTGTAAAATATGTTACCTCATGGAATTATGTCATATGTTACATAGGTCCACCTCCACAGATGATCTAAACCCATGTTCTCTTCCTAAAAAAAGTATCACTCATTTTTATATCTGCCAGTTCCTTCTCTCTTTACATGATCCAATTAATTCTTCAAGCCTACTTAATAGTTTCTGTTATGATTGAGCCATCAGAATATACTCCATTGGGTTTGGTTTATCTTTATTCTACCACATCATAGTTTCATTTAACTGGTTTAAATATTTGGCTGTTGAAAACAGCTTTAGCCAAAAATCTTGATTATTCTAAAAGCTTGACAAATTCATTTCAAAGAGAGCTTGTCATTTCTTTTAAATACAGTCAGTGTAACAGAATTTTGAGTTGATTTCAGTTTTTACAATAGTGGGTCAAATACAATTACTTTCATTCTATGTTGTATAGATATTTTTGAAACATAAAGTATATACTCTTCCTCAAACAGTTCTTCTGGAGGCCAAGTTATAATCATGGTATCAAAATGGACAGAATTATTCCTTTTTGCTTTACATGTGAATTACTTCCAACTATTTCTTGGTAAGTGCATTGTTGTTTGCATGAGCTAGAATTGTGCTGAGTATTTTAAAAGGATAATTATTAAAACCTTGTAAATGTTAAACCCAAACAAGACAGTAAAAATGAAGGATAAACTACTTTTCTTAAGACATATCTGTCATTTCAACTGCTTCAGACTGATAAAGTAGGAAAATGAAAGCCAGACATTTGAATTATAAAAATACACAAGAGACATTAACTTTACAGAGGTTAAAAAATATTCGTTTAATTAATTTAATGATTATGATTAAAGTTAATATGAAAAACAAAAATAATCTGACTACCTTACTTTGATATGGTATGACTTATAGCTGCATTTTCTAGCCTCAAAATTTTATAGCCTAAATTTCATAGGCTACATTCCTCTGTTACAGATTCACACTGTTAATATAGAAAGTGATACTGCATAGGTCCAAATCATAAGGAAATGGTGATAAACTTCACAATACCTATAAAAAGGAAATTGCTGCTTTTGCAATAGCCTACATAAATACGCAGATCTGCATATTTCCCTCTAGTCTACTCTGTGCTGATATTGAAGTGCACCTTATTTAGGAAAGATGTTTCTACTCGAGATGCTAATATGGTTTGGACTCAGTGGGTGTTCTGGAATTTAGAAGCAGCAAAGCATCCAAATGTCAGTCAAGTCCTATTCAGATGAGGCTCAGCATGGACTGAAGGTTTTTAATGACAATACTACCACAGATGACTGACTGCCTCTGTTTCTAACTCAGCCGCCAAAACAATGACCTCTTCCCAGAGAAGCTGGGTGAGGGGAGAATGATGCTTGACAAGAAGAGGCAGGTGGAATTTTGTAGTAAGAATTATTTTTAACCATAGTTAGAGGGTTAGAAGGCAAGAAGAAAGGAAAGGATGCACCTCAGGACTGCTTGCTTTTCAAATGTAAACACCTATAACTGCCAAGCCTATGTGTAACTGCATTTCAGACACATTCTCCTTAATTCTTTCTCAGCTACCACAAACCACCCAAGAAGAATAACCACAAATTCACAGCAGTTCACAGAATAGTAGAATCATCGAATGGTATGGGTTGGAAGGGACCTCAGGAGATCATCAGGTCCAATCTCCCTGCCAGCACAGGATCACCTAGGGTAGGCCACAGAGGAACAGATCCAGGTGGGTTTTGAAATCTCTAGAGAAGGAGACTCCACAACATCTCTGGGCAGTCTGCTCCAGTGCTCCATCATCATCACAGGAAAGAAGTTTTCCTCATGTTGAGGTGGAACTTCCTGTGTTCCAGTTTGTGACCATTAGCCCCTACCCTTTCACAGAGCACCACTACAAAGAGACTGGCCCCTTCTACTTGACACACCCACCCTTCAGATACTTGTAAACATTAATAAGATCCCCTCTCGGCCTTCTCCAGAATAAACAGCCCCAGGTCTCTCAGCCTTTCCTCAAAGAGATCTTTCAGTCCCTCAATCATCTTCACATCCCTCCACTGGACCCTCTCTAGTATTTCCCTGTCCCTTATAAATGTGGGAGACCAGAACTGGACACAATATTCCAGATGTGGTCTTACTAGTGCAGAGTAGAGGGGGAGGAGAACCTTCACAGTCGTGAAGCTGGGTCAGGACAAGCTGTAGAAGTCTAGCCAAGGCTTTTATACTGGTAGCTTCTCAAAAGCTTTGTCATTGCTGGTACTCAAAACAGTGAGTTTGAGATTTCAGCACAACTTGGGCCTTGATTTTGTTTGAAAGCAGAAGACCGACAAGGATCATCTCTTAGTGCTTTTATTCATACAAAAGCTAGAAGCATGACAGGAATGACACAGCTCTCATGCATATATTATACAACAAACTGCAACTGGATGTCTGTGTTTGGAAATATTATTAGGAGAAAAATAGATTAGCTGAACCTTTAAAGCATAAGAAAGCATCCTGGAAAAAAACACAGTGCTAGTTAGAAAAAATATATATTTCACATTTCAAGGAGTCCATATCTGATTTGCTATAAATGGAAGGAATTGTTGATCCACAGTAGTGTGTTTTCTTATTCAGCTTTAGTCGGTGGTAGAAGAGAGAGAATTAGGACTTCTAATCTTCCTTCCTATCTGATAAGAACTAAATCATGAGCCAAAAAAAATCCTGTGGTTGTTGCTCAGGCAGGTGTTGCTGAAGGAACAGGCAGCACAACAAGGGTTGTGAGCAAATATAAAGATGTCTGGTCATAAAAAATCAAAGCTAGTCATCCTGTCAATTTCTCAGGGAAAAAAAAAAATATGATGATGACATCTTTTTTTCTAAGACAAACTGCAGTTTATGTTACCAAAGTGTTTGGTATAGCCTGGTGAGCATTCAATACCATTTTTAAATCAAACATGAAAAATAATTTAGTAACAACCAGGACAAACAGAAGACAGAAGTTAGCACATGAAAGGACAGTATACTGGTACACTTAGAAGCAAACTACATTTTTTTTTTTTAAAAAAAGACATTACAGAAATAAATTACTGAATTAAAACAAAACACCCCTGCGCTTACAGATGGGAGTTTGGGGGGGTAACTGCATTTTTTCCTCAGAAGTACTGAATGTTTCCTTAATAATCATCCAAATGAGGACTTAACATTGTCCTGAACAAAAAAGCACCAGTTTCTGTAAAAACTAATGAACTGCAGGCACAAGAAATGGAAATTATTAGAGAATAACAAGCAGTGAAAAAACTCAAGAGAGCTTCACTAGTTTTATACTTGATTAAAGCATGAATTTAAATGATACCTCACACACAGCTATTCTTTCAAGACCTTATCCTCTGGAAGGACTCCAAGAAGAAATGTGTTGTCTTAAACAAAGGGGATATATACAATGGAAGCTCTCTCTGAGTAACATTTCAAAGAGTGTAGTCAAAAAGATTCTTAATGTAACTGCAGATGACATGATACACACAATGAAGAAAATAGAGGATTTTCTCACTTTGAAAGTCAAGAAAGACTCCGGCAATTTAAACCCGCAATGAATAAATTAGAGAGTTTTAAAGACACTATTTCTTGAGAAATAGTCCCTGTTTGACGTCTAAGCCACAACAAAAAAAATTGGGCTGATCCATTGATAAGTAGCTGGGCAAGCTCACAGTTATGACTGACATGCTACAGGACAGTTACAAATGCTGGGATAGCTACAACATTTGGAAGGTCTATGTTTCAGAACTGATGGATTCCCAAGGGTCTTGTATTTGTAGCCATAATAATTTTGTCCTCTGCAGTGCTGCTTAATACTATACGCACACTACTGCTGCAGTCATTACTTTTGCATTTGTTGCCTGCCAAAAGCAGCGATGCTCTGTTTGACACTCTAATAAACCTCACAAAGAAATTTCCATTGCAGAACTATTTGCCTCTGGCTACAGGGTCCAGACAACCAACCAGGGTAGTGAGGTTCTAATAATATTATCATCATCATCAACCACTGTATGAATTTCCTGAGCTCAAATCAGAAGCTCTGCTAGCACAATCCCCTAGAGAGAATGGGAGAAGCTTTTACATAGAGCAAAACAGCAGCTTTCCCCTTCATTGGAGGTGGCCCAGTTCCCACTAAAAGCAAGCCTGTTTTCCACCTTAACCCATCCTGAGCCAGCTGCTCGTACTGTTGTTGTAAGTGGATTTCTCTGTGGTTCTTGGCAACAACTCAGACCAAAAAATAATACCAGCAGCACAGAAAGCTTCTCAGAAATCTTTATCAGTCTCCTCTCTACACAAGACCAACCTTGTTCTGACCAACAGGGAAGGGCTGGTGACTGATGTGAAACTTCAACAACCTTGGCTGCAGTGACCACAAAGCGATAGAATTTAAGATCCTTAGGGCAGCTAGGAGGATGTACTCCAAGCTTACGACTCTGGACTTCAGGCATGCAGACTTTGATCATTTCAGAGATCTGCTGGCCAAAGTGCCGTGGAACAAAGCCCTAGAGGGCAGGGGGGCCCAGGACAGCAGGCCAGTATCATCTTCTCCGTGTCCAGCAGCGAACTATACTGACAAAGAAAAAGGCAGGAAAGAATGCTAGGAGACCTGCCTGGATGAATAAGGTGCTCCTGGGCATGCTGTCACACAGAAAGAAACTCTACAAGGAGTGGAAAGAAGGACAGCTAGAATGGGAGACATACAAGGAAACTGCCCGAGCAGCAAGAGACCTGGTTAGAAAAACTAAAGCTCAGTTAGAAAAAAATCTAGCCAGGGAGATCAGGGGAAACAGCAAAAATTTCTATAGATATATTAATGGCAAGAAAAAGACTAGGAAAGGTGGGGCCCTCCGCAGAAAGGAAACAGGAGAACTGGTGGCAAGTGATACTGAGAAGGCTGAGGTTCTCAATGACTTCTTTTCCTCAGTCTTCACTGACAAGGGCTCCAGCCACACTCCCAGAGTCACAGAAGATAATGGCAGGGGTTGGATGAAAGAACTGCCCATTGCAAGTGAAGATCAGGTTCGTGACCATCTGATGTCTCAGTGCACAAGTCCATGGGACCTGAAGGGATACACCCACGGGTGCTGAGGGAACTGGTGAATGAGGTTGCTAAACCACTATCTATTATATTTCAAAAGTCATGGCAGTCTGGTGAAGTGCCCACTGACTGGAAAGGGGAAATATAACCCCCATCTTCAAAAAGGGAAAGGTGGATGAGCCTGGGAACTATAGGCCAGTCAGTCTCACCTCTGTGCTTGGTAAGATCATGGAGCAGATCATCCTGGTGGCACTGTTGAGGCAGATGAATAATGATGAAGTGATTGACTACAACCAACATGGCTTCACCAAGGACAAATCATGCCTGACTAACCTGGTGGCATTCTATAAGAAGGTCACAACATCAATAGATGGGGAAGAGCAACCGACATCATTTACCTGGACCTGAGCAAAGCCTTTGACACTCTCTCACATGATGTTCTGGTCTCCAAGATGGTGAAAAATGGATGTGATGGATGGACAATTCAGTGGATAAAGAACTGGCTTGATGGCTGCTCCCAGAGTCGTTGTCAATGGGTCCCTATCCAAGTGGAGACCAGTGACAAGCGGAGTCCCTCAAGGATCAGTAATGGGACCAGTCTTGTTTAACATCTTCGTCAGAGACGTGGACAGTGGCATTGAGTGCACCCTCAGCAAGACTGTCAACGACACCAAGCTGTGTGGGGTGGCTGACACGCTGGAGGGAAGGGATGCCATCCAGAGGGAACTTGCCAGGCTAGAGAGGTGGGCCCATACCAACCTCATGAAGTTCAACAAGGCCAAATGCAAGGTACTCCATCTGGGTCAGAGCAATCCCAAGCACCAATATAGGCTGGGCAATGACTGGCTCAAGTGCAGCCCTGAAGAAAAGGACTTGGGAGTACTTGTGGATGAGAAGTTCAACATGAGCCAGCAGTGTGCTCTTGCAGCCCAGAAGGCCAATCGTATCCTGGGCTGCATCAAGAAGAGCGCAGCCAGCAGGTCAAGGGAGGTGATTCTCCCCCTCAGCTCCACTCTCGTGAGACCTCACCTGGAGTACTGCTTCCAGTTCTGGAGCCCCTATTACAAGAAGGATATGGATGTGCTGGAACGTGTCCAGAGAAGGGCCACGAGGATGATCAAGGTGCTGGAGAACCTCTCCTGTAAGGACAGACTGAGAGAGTTGGGATTGTTCAATCTGGAGAAGAGAAGGCTCTGAGGAGACCTTATTGTGGCCTTCCGGTACCTTAAGGGGGCCTACAAGAAAGCTGGGGAGGGACTTTTGAGGCTGTCAGGCAGTGATAGGACTGGAGGGAATGGATTAAAACTAGAGAGAGGTCGATTCAGGTTAGACATTAGGAAGAATTTCTTCACCATGAGGGTGGTG
>JANHFX010018782.1:0-10987 GCA_027560015.1 Chloroceryle amazona | reverse complement strand
TTCTACTCTCTCAAATTCCAGTGGAAGGTGTGTCATTGAAAATACCACTCAGTCTTTAGAGTGCCGTGATGACAAGATGTGAGAGGGAATACTGTGTAGGTGGAAAAATTCTGTTTCATGATGGCTATCAAGATCCTTTGTTATTTTCACCAGCCATAGTACCATGCAGTAATTCACTTCTAATTATTCCATTTTCCTATAACATGTAATTATATCTTTTGAAATATTATGCCCACAAAAACTCAGCATTTGGCCAGTATGGGTAGGGAAAACAGCTCAGGACAACAAAAGCAGCAGACATCCCTAAGTAGGCCAGTTTCACTCCACAAAAAGGTCCTAGAAATGGTTGCTCTTTCATTAGCCACTGATCAAACACTGCAAGGCAATTTGTACACTTTCTGTAGCTGATACTCGCACAGAAGAAAACAGAGGCAGGCAAAGGCAAGGATTAAGACAATCTGGCTGTGCCTCTACTGCTCGATCACTCCTACTGCTTAACTGATGTCACAGTTTTTGGTGTAATTTTGGTTCCAGCTAGTACTCTAACTCATCTGTCTTTCTAAGTTTAAAACAGGTCTCAGACATAGGGGTTTTTCCTGGCTCTCCCACATCCTCCTAAAAAATCCTGGCCGCTGATCCAAAATAGTTCAGAATATAATTCCTAACACTCAGAACTATTTGCATCTGTATTTTTTCTTTTTTAATTCAAATTTCAAACTTTTGTTCTGGTCTCAGCTCTGATATTTTTAGTTCTCCACTGTGTTATTGCTGCGTTTTCATACTGACTGTCTTTACGTGGGCTTTCAGTTTCCCTTTTCCTCTCTTTCAAACATTGTGAAGCCAATCTGATTCAACTCAATAGAACCAGAAGTTAAAGAAGTTCAAGCTGCATTGAGTTTTGCTCTGTGCATTTGCTTCCCAATTGACCACAACCTGGAATACGTGTGACTGGTTCAGCACTCGGAGGTCTCTCGTCCCTTCTCCATGCTGAGATGTGGATCCCCAAGAATGTTCCTGTAATATATGGCTCATCATCTCAACTCTCTATTCATCCTATAACAAATACAGAATCAAATTCACAGTGTTTTGGAAACATCCCTCTCCTTAGCTTGCTTCTTCTCCCCAAATGGTTAAATCGTAACAATAGGACAAAATGTAACAAAGACATTAAGGGACAAAAAATTACTAGTAAAATGTCCAGCATGCAGGACATTTCTCCTCAGTTCACTCATTTTTTTTTATATCTCAAATTATTACACACTCTCTTATTCAGGCTGTTAGCCATAGTGTTTATCATGATTCATTCCTGCTATTAGTTTTCTTGTTTTGTCTTCCTCGCAGTGAGGACAGACCAAGGCATTCTCCAGCCAGACCTTGTCATTGGACTAGCCTTTGAAGTACGCCTCTGTCTGTTACACGGGGACATATGTTTTTTTGTTTTGATTCCAAATGGTTTAGACAAATCTCAAAACTCTCACAAAAACTTACAGGCCCGATATACTTTGGGTTAGATGTTTCTTTTCTTTGAACTGTTAAGAAAAGTGAAGCTTTTTGATATCAATCAGATGCAAATTCTGTCAGCTCATTGAAGATATTTTAAACATATTTATTTATATGTAGAAGCTACTCAGATTTTCAAATGTTTTGTGGCCAGTCTGTATTTGTTCGTATTTAAGATATGAAAACCATATTATTTAAATATCCTTCAGTTTTCTATACTGTTACTTGATGGGAAGATGGTTGATATTTGTATGATTTCCTTTTTAAGGTTATTCAGTTCTGCTCAGTTACATTCTGTTACTCACCCTCATAAATATGTTACTCTTTGTGAATACCATGAATATGGGTTTTTTCACTGAATTACATGGGATTTGTTACTGATGTGTGTATGGAAAAAAACTAGTTGCAAAAGATTACTGCACTAGAGTAAACTATAGATCATTGTAAATCTAACTGAGCTAACAAGGAGTGATAGGATGGATAGCAATAATCTGATAATCATAGAATCCTAGAATCTTGGAATAATTTAGGTTGGAAAATACCTTTAAGATCATCGAGTCCAACCATTAACCAAACTCTGCCAAGTCCACCACTAAACTTTGTCCCTAAGCATCATGACTTTTAAACATGTCCAAAATTTTTTCCAAATATCCAACCTAAACCTCCCCTGGTGTAACTTGAGGCCATTTCCTCTTGTCACATCTCTTGTTACTTGGGAGAAGATACCAACCTCCACCTCACTACACTCTTTCAAAGAGTTGTAGGAAGCAAAAAGGTCCCCCCTGAGCCTCCTTTTCTCCAGGCCCAGGTCCCTCAGCTGTTCCTCACAAGACCTGTGCTCCAGCCCCTTCCCCAGCTTCATCGCCATTCTCTGGACCCACTCCAGCACCTCTATGTCCTTCTTGGAATGAGGGACCCAAAACTGAACACAGTACAGGAGGTGTAGCCACCCTAGTGCTGAGCGCAAGAGGAAAATCCTAGCAGTAGAAGAGAAAGAACAGTCTGAAAAATCTACCTAGAATTGTTTAGTTGTTTAACCTGTACAACTCTACTTTGATGCAATAGTACTGCTAGCAATATGCAAAGTATCCTGGGAGTATGAACTTGTTTTTTAATCACACCGTGATGTACATCTTTGGCAAACTTGGCCTTAGTTCCCTAAAGTCAATACTTGATTTAGGAATGTCATAGATTGAAGCCCTGGATCTGCACATGCTTTGATTTTGATTGTTTTGGCCTAATGACAACCACATAATAGGCCTCCATCTCAAAGTTTTGTTACCTGTCTAGGTTCAGACCAACAACCTAGGGGCAAAATGCTTCAACATACTACTAATGTCTTGATTCATTATTTGACAGAGTAGAAGTTTGGAGTTCCTGCCTGATTGAATATGAACCAGAAAGGCCTATAATATTACTAACACATTTCTTTTGATGCCATCAGTCTGTTCGCATCCTTGCTGGCCTAAGATCCTGCCCATGCAGGGACTAAGAGGAACTTTGTGGGGTGTTCAATGCCCTCTCATCTCCTAGAACATGCAGCTGGGATCCACTTCACCAAACAGTGCACATTTATTGACAGGTAGGCTGACAGATTTTTTAATCTAGCTGGCAGCTTGTTTTTAACAACATGTTATGTTCGGTATTATCACATTTCTTTCAGATTTGTGTGATACTAAAAGGCCAAACCTCCAAGGCATCAGTATGGGGTGCAAAGTAGGACTATCCCTAAGACACCCAGGAAAATACACCTTAGGAGTTCATTGATTTTTCTTCTACAAATTTATACCTAATAACTTTACAGCCTTGTCAAGGACAAGCATCTTAGCAGTTGTTTCCCAAGCAGTTGCTTTATGTTGGAGGTTTTTTTCTTTTACCTTAAGATTGCAGGTGTCTAAGGCAACTAAATTGAACAGTGTTCACAAAACTCTTCAAACATCTGTGAAATGCTATTCAGACCAATTTCCAGGAAACTTAAGAAAGACTAAGGCACCTTTGTTGGAGTGTGATGTGTTAGTCAAACTATCTACTCTTCAGGAATACAATTGATCGTAGTCAGTGGAGAGTCATGGCAGTGCTTAAGTTCAGCACCTGCATTAGGTTAAAGATGCAACTCTTCTCTGCTGAGAGTGAGAGATTCAGAGCCTGACAGTAATCCAAATAGAGACACCATAAGAGGCAGCAAAATATCTTGTGGTGTTTAAATGGGTGAACAGAACTTGTTTTGTTTGATGGTTTTACATCACGGTCAAGCAATTTGCTGTATAGTGAATACTAATACCTAGAGTCCTTAGATTCTTACTAATTCTTCTGTAAATTAAATGTGATAGTTTTGGAGAGTGAGTTGCAGGCTTTTACAAGTTGTCTTCCAGGGATAGAAATTCTATCATATATGTCCACCAAAACTGAGTTTTCGGTAATGCCTGTCTGCAACATTAAATAAAACTGTCAGGATTGTGCAGTGAAGAGATTTTCATGTTGTCAGTAGCAGAGAGGCTGTACTCTGCATGGGCTTTCTGAGGTTGTACCCTCCAACAACCCCAGCTATAAGCAGCCAAGACGGTACAAAATAAATATGGTCTGGTTCAAAATGAAAAAAAAATAAAAATAAAAAATAAATTTAAAAAAATAATATTTTTTTTAAAAAATGGGCTCTTTACAGGTGACAACATGGAAGGCCTGTGCCAGTCAAAAGAAGCATGCAACAGACTTTGCGAAGTGGAGTACTGTACCACACACAATAGTCGCTCAAAGTGCAACAGCCTCCCCCTCAGGCCAGAATATGTCACCTGTTCTTAATCCTGTCTGCCTCCTGATCTTACTTGCCTCAGAGTTTTCAGCTTTCTGCTGGGTCTGATGCACAAGCCAAACCAAAACCACTCTGCAAAGACCTGGAAAAATTCCTGACCTGCACCGTGGCCTCAAGCCCTTCAATGCACCAGTTCCCAGGGGCCAATGCAACAAATGTTCCTTACAGCATTTCCAGAATGGGGAATGGGAGACCTTCACTCAGTGTTCAACCTCCAGGCCCCTCACTCCAACCTGCTCTTTGACACCAACGTAATGTGACCACCTGTGCATATGACAACATTCCTGCTCTGATGGAGCTGGGACCCTCATTTCAAAGAGATGCTCTTTCCATGTTAAATCCCCATTTTATTTTTCTGGAGGACCAGTGACTCTCTTCACAGGCCAGATGGGTCAGAGTTAGAGCTAAATGGGGAGACTAGGGACAAATCTACAAAAGTGCTGAGGAGTAAACAGACAATATTGGGAAATCTGTATTTTCAACAGCTTCAGTAAACCCAAACACAATCCCAAAATGAATCCAGTGCTTCCAGTGACTGCACAGCACCATTAGCACAACCACTCCTCCACACGGGTCCCTCAGCAGCATATTTGCTGAGAAAAATGGAGTTCCTCCTTCTTCTCTGCTGCTTATTTAAAAGGCATCCTTCAATGGTTGCTTCTCAAAGCCCTTTCTGCTCCCTCTTTGGGCAGCACCTACCAGGCAGGTCCTGCCCTAAGACCTGCCCTAACCTAGGGTCCTTTCTGGTAAGTCACAGTGTAAACAAGAGAGTTTTTGCTGGCTGCAAAAAAGTGTTTCAACTTTTCAGCTGGATTCAGGCCAGAAGAAACTAGCTAGGAATCTTTTTTCCTTTCTACAAGAAATTATTTCATCCTCCCTTGCTTCTTGAGACAGAAAGATGTGCCCAAACACTGTGGCACCTTTGACCTTTGGAAAAGTTACATTCTCTGCAAGGTAATTACTGTATTTTTCCAGTTTTCCAACATAAAACTCTCTCTTCTCATCTTGTTAGGTCATCCATTGTCAAGAAACTACTATACAGCTCAGTATTTTTACAGTACTGTTCTCTTAAACCTCTACTGTGCTATATGCACATATAAATCTGCTACATTTTTTTCTAATGAGATCCCATATGCTAAAAAAAAACAGTATTAGAGCCAGCCACTGAGCTTCGCCATGTTTAACTGTCCATTAGGTAGGACAGTCTTCTGTACAAAAGACAAAAAACAACTCGTGAAAAAGTAATTCTAGCAGTAGCCACCCTCAAGGTTCTGTTACATCCATTCTGTTACATCCAGGCTGTCAACACACTGAAGTGTTGATATTGGTAAGACTGCTTTTATACATGAAAAGTGCTGGAATGTGACTTTGCTGAAATGGTCCAACACTTATTCCATATTCATTTACCATTTCCATGATCACTCCTTGAAAGTGATCTCTATGTATATATTTCAGATGGAAAAAAAATATTTATAAACTACAATTTAGATATAAACTATACTTAAAGAATCATATTGGATGTGTGGTCATCCAAATCTAGGAGGCTTGTAACTTCACAGATACCTGAAATAATCTCTGGTGATCCACTACCCGTCACTTGTTAGACTAGAGAATTCTGAAGAAAAATGTAAGGGACAGCACTGAGGCCACTTATCTCAATGAGTACATATTTTCACAGATGTTCTCTGCTATTCTTGGCACCAATTAACAAATCACTGAAATGCCACATCTATACCAGTAAATTAGACATGTCTGGGATATTCTTAGGCCAACCAACATGGAAGTGCTTGCACCTATGCTAATAAATTCCCCCATTATCCAAGCAGGCTGGCTGCACACAAACTGCTACCAGGAACATGCCAGCTCCAGAAGTCCTTGAAGGTGCTCTACTTGGCACTGACCAGCATTCTGTCAGGGAGCATCTAACAGTTTACTAGAGTAGGTAATGACATTCTTTTGCCTAGGCACTAACTAGTACAAATATTGCCAAATCCTACAGGCAGGGAGTGTCCAAATATACTCTACATATGCAATACAAAACACTTGTCCAAATACACTTTATATACTTGACAGAAGGGTTGCCATCCAGAGGGACCTTGACAGGCTGGAAGAGTGGGCCATTGTGAATCTTATGAAGTTCAACAAGGCCATGTGCAAGGTCCTGTACCTGGGGCTGGGCAATACCCAGTATCAATACAGGCTGGAGGATGGATGGATGGATGGATGGATGGATGGATGGATGGATGGATTGAGAGCAGACCCAGCAGAGGACTTGGGGATACTCATGGATGATAAACTGGACATGAGCCAGAAATTAGTGCTTGTAGCCCAGAAAGCAAATCGTTTCCTGGGCTGCATCAAAAGAAGCATGGCCAGCAGGTCATGCGAGGTGATTCTCCCCTTCTACTCTGCTCTGGTGAAACTCTCCCTGGAGTACTATGACCAGCTCTGGGATTCCCAGCACAAGAAAGACATGGACTTATTAGAGCAAATCCAGAGGAGGGCCGAAGAAATTGTCAGAGGGCTGGAACACCTGTCCTGTGAAAAAAAGGCTGAAGGAGTTGGGGTTGTTCAGCCTAGAGGAGAGAAGGCTCCAAAGAGACCTTGTTGCATCCTTTCAACATAAGGCAACTTATAAGAAAGATGGAAAGAGACTTTTTACCAAGGCCTGTAGTGACAGGACAAGGGGCAACAGTTTTAAACTGAAAGAGGGTAGATTTACATTTGACCTAAGGAAGGACAGATTTACTAAAAGGTTGGTGAGACACTGGACCAGAAAGACCTCTGGGAAAATCTTTCCCAGAGAAGTTGCTGATGCCCCCTCCCTACACGTGTTCAAGGCCAGATTGGATGGGGTTTTGAGTAACCTAATCTAGTTAAAGATGTCCCTGCCCATGGCAATGGGCCTTTGGAAAAGGACTAGATGATCTTTAAGGTCCCTTCCAACGCAAACCATGCTATGGTTCTACATATTAGACACTGCAACCCTTACTGGGTGAAGTCAGCTACAAAAATTTTATTAACTGTTGCAATTTTAAATTTTAAAATGTTTTTGAAGCCCTAAATACAAGTTTTTTAATGACATCAGTATAATAATTGAAGGTAGACAGTTTGCATATGCTAATTTTAGCAGTATTTGTATAATTTGCTTCTGAAATTACGTCTGAATCATATCTACCAATATATACACCGCCTAATCTAGAGGAAATGGTACATTGTTCTTAAAAAGTTCATGCTTTCAGGTGAAATTACCTAGAATTTTGTCATGCTGAACTTAGGCTAATATGTTTGTAAAAGTTTCTTTGAGCTGAGGACATCAAATGATAATAAGTATGAACTCATAGCACAGAAATGCAAGAACTAAGAAGAAAAAAAAAAAAGCAAGAAAACAAACAAACAAACAAACAAACAAGATCGAATTTTAATAAGAAAACCTGGAAAAAAGAAGTCATCCAGACACTCAAATTTATTGCTGTAAAACAATAGTGCAGTATAGGAATCAATAGCATTTATATTACTGTGACTTACCATATTTCATAAACTTGCAAGAATTTAGGAGCACTGAAGTGGAACATTTTCACACCAAACTTTTTATCATGTTTCTACGATGATGACTGAAAATTATTGAAAGATATTTTAAAATAAGCATCATAATGTATGAATCAACCATTGATCAGAAAATTATGAGCTCTGCAAGTGTTTTCTCTTGCTCTATAAATTGTTTCTAGATTTATATGAAATGCAAAACAGGATGGATATTTTAAGCATTGTTCTAAGAATCACTGAAGTGATTTACATGAAGAATACGTGCAAGGCAACTCAACAGCTTTTGACATGGAAGCTTATCTATTATGCAAAAGTAAATAATTGAGGTTCACAAGAAAACTTCCATAAAAATCATTCAAAATACCTATGTGACACTGTGCTAGTTTAAATCTGGCAGATCACATAGAAGAGACGTTTTGCAACTGAATTTTTTTTTTTTAAAGAAAGCAAGTTTTGAGAGCATTCCCCCCAAACTATTCAAAACTGTGCACATGCTGCAATGTCAAGTATGTATTAGCAGCATTTCAGCCATATTTTAGATTGCCAGTGGGTGGCATCAAGAGCATGATCAGCTTGTGCTGTATAGAACAAATAACTCTATTAAAAAAAATCACAGAAAGACAAAGTGGTTTGTCACACAGTCCTACAGAAAATGCTATACAACATAGTCCAGCACCTTAGTTAACTGGCGTGGTGCTGTGGCTGACACATCTTATGGAAATGAATTTAATTCAAACCATTACCACATATGTGAGACCATTATAATTGCTCAGTACCCTTACAGGTACACTCAATATCATCAGGCTGTGAAAGGTCAAGTAGATTCAAATCTATTTTTGAGGTTATAATATAATTTAATAGCAGAAGTGAGACTAATGTATCATAGTCTGGCATACCTTTCATTATTTTTATGAGAGAAACTACACAATGCCACTTCTAAGATCAATGACTGTACCCCATAGAATCTGCAGACTTATGTACAGAAGATGGCTAGTGTCTAGGCCACCTTTTGAAGGAGAAAATTTACAGTATGGTATTTCTACTGTCTGCCACATGATGGTGCTGGAAAACACAGGTCCAGCTTGCAAAAACTTTAAATAAGCCACTGACAACTTAAACCAACAGGAAACACACTTACCAAATGTTTCTGAGGAAAAGCATGCTTAAGGATTATGATTGCTCACTTGATTCTGAGGATGCAAGTCTGCCAATGGTGATACTAACAATTTATAAGGATATGAAAACACAGGGTGAGCAAAACATAATCCATAATCCTCCATACTCCGTGAGGTCTCACACTTTCAGTGCTTGTTTGCTCTCTAGCATATATGGAGCAGAAGTGACTAAAAATATGGCAAATTTCTCACGTGGAATTGTGCCATTCACTTTTCCATGCATCTAACCTATAGACTGCCCTATAGTTATCTGTTACAGGCTCTGTTCCACCTCCCTCTGCCTAGAGAGCCTCATGGTAAAGATGAGGTTTGTCCTGTTATTGAGTCATATAAAGAATGAGAACTTGGCAAAAGGTAGCAGTGCTGTTGCCATGATACTTAGTTCAAAGGATTTTCAGCTTCATATGGTCATCCTCACAGGTAAGGAAGCCTTCAGAGAGCAGGAAGCAATCTCTTGGAAAAGCTGAGCAGGTATTATACTCTTTTCAGTGATCAGTTATTTCACAACTGCACTCAGCTGACACCCCAGCTGGTCTATGATGAGTTACACCTCTGTTTGGTGTGTTATTTATGACTTGCTGTGTTATCTTGTGGTACTCCAAACTAGGAAGACAGAGCAGAATATAGTCCTTTTCCAAGGCCTTATTTGTCTAGTGGGATGTGCCTAAGATCCAGGCTACCAGTAATGTAACTAACTACACAATTAACCTACAGTTTAGCAAATCTGAATTGATCAGGCTGTCCTTGGCTGAATAAAGATTACAGGGGTTCTGTCTTACAGAATTTTCTCCTGCAGCTCAAATAAATGACCAAAAAAAACCCCAAACCCAAAAGTTGTATTTGTACAGTCTACACTCCCTTTTCACTGTCTAGATGGATGGTGGCTCTTGACACCTTTGACTGCCTAGCAAATCTACTGATCTCATTTTTCAGCTTGGTTATATTTTATAGACATAAACCACAATAACCATAAAACTTAGCCATCACAAAATGAAAACTATTTAATCCTGTATTTCACATTCTGAAAGACAGATACAATACTCACATGCCATTTTTTTCTGCAAGCTTTTTTATCTTTTTTCCAATGGCAGATAATGCCAGTCATGAAGTACTGGGCCTGACAGAACTCCTCTACGTTGGTAGGTCACTGTCAGGTGGATAATCTCCAAACTAAATCAGAATAAAGTCAATTACAATAGCCATTATTTATTTTATAAACTGATGAGGAAGGCAGTAAATATTTCATACACAAACACAATCTTCAAATCAAGAATTGTGTTAAGCAGTGAACAGACCTTTCATAAATTTTTCCCATATCCAATCTGATTATGTGCTATCATCATATTACTAAATATCTATGTCAATCAAACTAATCATCAAAACAAGTTCTGTTGTTTGCATTTTTTTATACTGATAGCAAACCCAGACAAGATGAAGATAGCTCTAAGCTGGCTCAGATCAGGTCTCATAAAAGATCCCACTTGATTGTAGTGGTACACACGTAGAGTAGAAAAATTGATACTGTATCAGCCACTGTATTTTAAAGTAATTTGTTTGGCAACTGAGGTGAGGGAAACACTGATTCCCATTCTGTAACTTGGCAATGTAGAACAAGGCATGTTTTTAACGCCTTTTCCCAACCTATTTGCTACAGACCACCAACAAATGCCAAACAGCAAACCAGATGCATCAATAGACCTTCAGAGCAAAACAACGTGTTCTCAGTGTGCTAAAATCATCACCTAACAGATGCTCTCTATTAACCCCCCCCCCAAAAGAGGAAGAGAAAAGGAATAAGGGAGAGAGACTTAGTGATTAGAAAAGGAAACTAGAACAGCTTTAATGGTTAATAATAATAAAATAGAATATGTACAAATATATACAAAACCAGTATTGAACCCAACCCCCCTGATGCTAATTACATCACCGTCACCACTGATGTTGTAGAGCAGGCACC
>JANHFX010018781.1:33738-48351 GCA_027560015.1 Chloroceryle amazona | reverse complement strand
TCGGAGCCAGCTGCCCTAAGCCCTACCCCTGCCCGCTCATCTGCCAGCTCCCACCACTCCTGCTGCCTGGGGCGCAGCAGGAGAGCCCCAGCAAGAGGATGGGATTTACATCCCCCTTAGTCAAAGATGCTTTTAAGGAAAGTCCCTGAGACCATGAATGCCCATCATCACTGACAGCTGTCTGAGCAGAGTCCCATCACAGCAGCATCCTGGGCAGAGAAGTGCCTGTGCTGCCTGCAATGATGGAGGTGTGCCCTGCAGATAAATCTGATCCCAGCAGAGGAAAGGATCCATCTCTTCTTCAAATTGCCTGTGAGCTGGAAAGAGCAAGGGGAACAACTCACTCAAACATGAAAGGGAACACATGCACAGTGCAAACACAGCCAGTACCCTGCAGTTCACCCCCAGGATCAGACAGGGAAGATGAGCTGTCTCCAAAGACTTTTTGCTGTTGTGCTTACAGAAAAGGAGAGCTCATTAGCACAATGACTACATTGTTGGCTTGGACAGCTATTGAGAAAAAAAAAAACACAACACTGCAAGTGACCAGGTGTTATTCCCTACCATGCTGCATTCGTTTATCCACCTTGATGTGCCACTCCACCTGAAAATGCTGAGGGCCAGAGGCACAAAGTTGAAATCATGTATGGATTGGGATCCACCAGGTCCATTAGAGACAGACAACAGAAAATCTGGGGCACAATTAGCAAATGAGTGAAGAATTAATTGAATTCTATCCCTTCTTGCATTGGATTGACGTCACTGAAAAGCTCAGCCCAGTTTACCACTGAAGTATTTAATCAAGCTCTGCCTCAGTTAGCATGCACTGAGGACCAGGAAGAACCTCAGGATCATGGAGACTGTCACAAAGGGCTGGAGCAGCAATGACCCTGTCAGCAGCCCCCCTGCTGCTGTGCTCTCCCAGTACACCCCTCCCCGGGGAAGTCAGCTGGCAGGCACCACTCCACACTGTGGCACGGGAAGGGCAGCTCTGCATCCCAAACTTCCAGTCAGTGCTGCAGTGCTGATAATCACAGAGCTGTTCCAGGCCTTTACATCAGCACAGCCTCTTCATGCTCCAAGCAAGGTAGGAGGACTCCTTCAGCTGAGAAAACACCAGGTCAGCAACTGCTGCTTTTAGCTCCCTACTTTTACAAAGGCCCCCCAAAGAGCGATCTCGGGTCTCCCAAACTCACTGTGCACAGTGCCACAGCCCTAGGTCCACTGGCTCTGCCACTTTGTGTGCTTGACTCTCGAGGTTCCCCACAACAGTCAATAAAACCATTTGTGCCATCTGCTATTCAGCTCAGCTGTCATCTACTGCTGCTTAGTAACCTCTCAGAGCACTGTCTGTAGGTGCTACGGTCCGTCAGCCAGGCCTCCTCCTACCTCCCTCCAGCTGCCAGGTCTCAAGAAATCATCATTCCCAGTAAACATGGTTCTTGTCAGTCCAATAGTCTTTCCCAATACGGGAAGTACTGTTGTTTTTTTTAAGAGGTCATCAAAAACTTACTTCAAAGAACTCAAAACAGCTGTCCTTTAATACCTGTGTGATGTTGAAAGGCCTGCAGGCAGCTCCATGTATCAGAGAGCAGACAGCCTACCACCATCTGCTCTAACAGTAAATGCTCACCAAGCATGGCAGACAAATAAATGCACCCAACACAGCTGAAAACAAGATACACCTAAATGCAGTCCCATAAAAGGGCAAGAATATGAGCTGCACAACCCATAGCAGCTGATCCAGCACAGTGACCAGAGTGAATGACAGCCTAGGGCTACCCTGACTGCACTAACAGGACACCTCTGACTGCAGCAGAGAAGAGATGAGCCCTTTCCTCCTCTCTTTGCATCATGCCACCTGCAGCAGAGATGCAGTGGCTGTGGCATGATCATTTACCCCATGTCTCTTGCAGGTAATCAGTAACACACTGAGCAGCACATTCCCACAGGCTGGTTTCACTCTGCTGGCTCCCTGATGGACCTTCCACACCTGGAAGAACAGGACCCAAAGCAGAATGCTGGAGATACAGTTTCTACCCCAGCTGCATCACCAGCTTGCTTCATGCTCCGTCTTCTCATCTCCAGAGTGGTGACAATAGCCATTTCACTTTGGAGTCTGTCTGTGAGGTTTTCCCTGGAGTAGGGAAGGGAGGCAGATGATGTGTAAAATAGAATTCTAAGATAATTCAACTAGAGTTTTTTTTTTAAAAAGTTGTTTAGGTAATAATTTGGGTTCATAAAGACATGGAAAAGCACTTGCAAACTTAGTATATTTGGAACTTAATATATTAATGAAAAAAGAAAACATTTCAGATTACACCCCAAGAATCCCAAGACAAGTACCAATGCCCCACACCACTGCCTGCCAATGACTAGTGCTCATCAGTCAGACAGGAAGCAGTTCTAATTCCTCAAGACATGAAGCATCCACCACAACTAAACTGGACACCTGACACCAAGCAACAGCTAAAGTTAGATGGCAATTGAAGATTTAGTTTTGAAGTCAGGTATATATTTTGAGTTGGCACAACAATAATAAAACTCCTGGCAGACAGAGAAGCATGAAGTTAGCTGATGAACCGCTGACTGCTGTATTCCACCTGTACACAACCATAACCACATCCACCCTGGCAGAGTCCGTCTCCTTCTGCCATTCCAGAATGTGGCAGGACCACATTTGCACTGGCAATGGGAGTGCATTGTGCCAGCCCAACAATCCCAGTACAGACACAGGTCATACGATCCATTCTGTGCAACACACTTTGAAAAACCAACACCAGCAAACATGAAAGCAGCAACTGTAGCACAACTGGTTTTACTGGTGTGACTACAACCTGTGGTCAAAGAGCTGAACAGGGGAAGACCTGAAATAGTTATTCCCGGGTTCTTTCTCTAGATTTATGAGATACCATCCATTCTGTCACAGACACCACATTCAAAACCCACAAGCAATTTTGGATGTTAGGCCATGGATTTGCCATTCAACACAGCAATGTCCCAAGAGACTGGCTGCTTGGTTTTCATACGTGTTTTTCCACTGGAACATGGAGCATAGCCTCTTGAAGTAGCTTCCTGGAGGAAAAAAAAAAGGTCCCTCTTTTTTTTCTCTCATCTACAGACTAATTTCTAAGTCAGTGGGATTTAGAAAATTTAAATAATTAATGTGGGAATTTAAATTTCCATGCTGAGCACTCTTACAGTGGCTTCTCTAAGATACTGATGAGAGGACAGACATTTGGTTTGGATTTAGAAGAATGAGGAAAAGAGCTATAGAAGTCTTTTGGAAGATTTTGTCTGCTCTCCTATACAGCTGATCACAGTTATTCTGCCCAGAACAGGGAACTACACTGTGCAATACCAGATCAATCACAGACAGTACCTATAGCTGAGAACAGTCACAGTGGGTGAGGAACATCTCTGTCACTCTGTCCTTCCCTAGTAGAGAGGCCAGATCCTGTACAGTGGAGAATATCAGCACTGAGGGGTTCTTTACAGCACAGCGGGCAACTGTTGAGCTTATCACACTAGCAGCACACTTACCAGACCTAGCAGGATTTAAACCACACAACAGCTTCCATCTCTACATCTCTTTTCCTGGTCTCTCCTACCTCATACTTGAGGACTATTTCTCCTGTCAGTACGCCCAGAGATACCTTGCTCTTCCTTCCCCACTGTGAATCCGCTCCCTGCTGTACACTGGCCCATGAAGATGACCCACGCCCTCTCTAAAAGCAATGAAGCCCAGGCTGCTCTGCCCTTCGCATCTCCATCCAGACAGATTCCTAAATCGCCTCTGCTTGTGCTCTCTCCTAAGTCCTAGACTCTGTTCAACATCATCCTGCACATTTATTTTCCCTGCACCTCCACACCAACACCCCCCTGTGCTCCTGTGACCATACTGACCTCACAGGTCCTTTCCTCACTGTGATGACATCCAGTACTATCAAGAGTCCCCACATTACAGTCCCAACCACCTAAGCCTCTGGCAAACACCTCACTTGTTGCTCCTTGTGTGGTACAACTTCCCGCAGAGCGGGGGGGGACTGCAGAGCAGGGGGGACTGCAATCAGCCCAACTCCTTAATCTCACCGCTGCACCAACACAGAGTTCAGAACACATCTCGTCACTTTTAAACTCCTGCTTGTAAAAGAAATGTATCAAGAAACACGTATGAATCAAGGACCACTGCTCACCCCAAAATTCAGAGGACCACTGTTTGATGCCAACTCACCCAGCCTACAATGATGCAGCACCATGGGACAGCAATCAAGGGCAATAAAGCCCATGTGACAAGTGACAGCCTGACAGTGCTTATTGTTGGACTGATGGAAGCAGCTGAACAAAAGCACACAATGAAACCACCAGTAGTTGTAAAATGGACAAAAACCTGGTTATTTAAAGTTCTCCATTTACAGACCTGGGAACAGATGAGCAACTCAGTAAATAATGCCTAACTCTAGACTGAAATAGATCCTAGAAGGACTAAGGTCATTTACCTGGTCATTATCTCAATCAAGCCAATCCTCAGTATCAACAGAGGGATTGAGAACAGCCCTGCAGAGAAGGACATGGGGGTACCAGTGGATGAAAAGCTGAACTGACAATGTGTGCTCACAGCCCAGAAGGCCCAACTGTATCCTAGGCTGCATCAAAAGAAGTATGGCCAGCAGCTCAAGGGAGTAGATTCTCTCCCTCTAGCCAGCTCTTGAGACCCTACCTGGAGTTCTGTGTCCAGGTATGGAGTCCTCAGCCCAAGACAGACAAGAAGCTGTTGGAGGACATCCAGAGGAGGGCCACAAAAATGATCAGAGGACAGGAGCACCTCTGCTGTGAAGAAACACTGAGACACCTGGGGCTGTTCAGCCTGGAGAAGAGAAAGTTCCAGGGAAACCTGACTGCAGCCTTCCAGTACTTAAAGGGGGGACTATAAGTAAAATGGGGACAATCTTTTTAGCAGGGCCTGTTGCGACAGGGCAAGGTGTGATGTTTTAAACTAAGAGGGTAGATTGAGACTAGAGATAAGGAAGAAACCATTTAACAATGAGAGTGGTGAAGCACTGGAACAGGCTGCCCAGAGAGGTGGTAGAAGACCCATACCCAGAAACATTCAAGGTCAGGTTGGACAGGGCTCTGAGTTACCTGCTCTAATTAAGCGATGTCTCTGCTCACTGCAGGGGGGTTGGACTAGATGAAGGTCTCTTCCACCCAAACCATTCTATGATACTATGGTTTAAATGTTGGAAGGGATTAAGAAAAAGTTGTCAGAAATGATCACTATAGGGATGCATTTTTACGACTGTTAGCACACTAGGACAGGCATCTTTTCTTATGCAAAAGTAAAAACCCCCAAGAACTATTTTTCTGAATCCATTAAAAAAAGCCAACCAAAAAACAAAATGTCTCCTGATGTAAAAGATAGAGACATGGTAGAACACATGAGAAATTCAAAGCAATTCAAGGAAATGCACCAAGAGCAGTAAGTTATCACTATAGACTGTCTACCAAAAAAAAAGAAGATTCTTAAAATAACACTGATCATTCTGACACATAGACATGTGCTTCAAAGAGAGCTGACAAGTATGTCCGGGGTGAACACTGGAGCAAGTCACACCACAGCCACAATGCTCCCTCCTCTGCTTCTACTCGGGAGAAATGAAGGAGTGGTTTCCAAGGAATAACAAATTCACCCTCTTTTGCAGAGATTGGTCGTTTGTCCTTGGTCCTTGAGTGGTTGCACATAACAATGAGAAGGAGCAGCATGTAACCACTGGGCTCTGTCCAAAGGACACAGAGGGAATGACTAGCTGCAGAGTCACCAGTGTGGATCACAGGTGGCTTTTCTAGCCTGAGCAAGGTCAAAGCTCCAGACAGCACAGCGGGTAAATCACTACTGACTCAAACTACAGTCCATGCTTAGTCTCCAGGGAAGCAGCACTCAGTGATACACCAGGAGACTCTGTAGTTGAAGGCAAGAGTCCCAAATTAAATCAACACTTTGGTTCCTCACCATAAAGCAGTTAAACATCTTAAGTCACAAACACTGCCACTATTCTGTACATTTCCACTGCCCCCAGCTGAGCACATACTCTTAGAGCCAGGTCCTCAGTCAGTGAGGAAAAATAAATGTAGCTCCGTGAGCATAAGTGAGATCACACCCATGCGTGTCAGCTGGGGATCAGACGCACCACATCCTTGAATGAGCTTCTGGCTTTGGTGAGAAATTGTATCTCAGGAGTTCAAGAGAAAGTGAAGCATCATACAATGAGTGCTAGGATCTCTCTTACAGAAAAGCATCAAGAATCTGTCAGGGAAAGAGAAAACACCACTGCAAGGCCCTGCTTTGTTTTTCATGGGAAAACTGAAAGCCTTTATTATGCCAAGTAGTAAATTGCTAGTGTAGTGATATGCCTTATTAACAGACCAGGTTGGTTTCCCTAATAAAAGTGTTTTCCCCTCCATTAGAGGAAAAGCTTGCCACAGTGCACAGAGAAAGTGACAACTCATACTGGTAACCTTACTGTAGGCAGAACTATATTAACCAGAGCACCTCGGAGCTTCTAGCACAGAAGCACTGACCCTGACTTAATCTCCAACACCTACAGGAGCAGAAAGTATTCATCCCATTGTAAAACTGAAACAGAAGTGCTTCTGAGGACTTAGACAGCATTTGGTAAAAACAAGGCAGATCACCTCTCTGCTCCCTTAGGGCTCAAGAAGAGTAGTGAGAATTGTGAGGATGCTCCAATATCCAGCTATGCCCCTTGAATACTAGCTCCCAGGCTTCTGAACATCTGCACTTCCAGATTGCAACATTCAATGTAAGCTTTTACAAGGAACAGCAATCCTGCAAATCAGTGATGACAGGATGCATGGACTGCCTCATAAGGAGGGCACCAAATAGGTACAAATGCAGCCAAGACCTACTAGCCTCTGGCAATGTGAAAAAAAGCTGGGAATCTATTAGGGAGGCTGAGCAGCCACTGTGGTGAAGAGCTGACTTGAGCAGGGTTAGTTACCAGATGCTGACATCTCTTACCAGATCATAGCTAATGAACTTTTTTCCTTGCCTTGTTTGCGAAGAAAAGAACACATATAATTAAAGAATACAAAAAACATTTTCAGTAGCCAAAGCCTTTGCAAAGCTCTGGAAACACCCTAAGACCTTAAGCTTCCACAGCAGCTCCCAGTCCTGCTGAGCAGGCAGTCTGACTGCACATCTACCATACACTCCTACACTCTTGAGAAGAGTCTACAGACATCATCCACAATAACCTAACAGTACAACAATGAAGAACTCCTCTGAGAAAATGAGAGGAAAGGTTCAAAATGCCTGTTTGCTGCAGGGGAAAAAAAGACAACAGTCCAAGTAAGTGAAGAATGGATGCCAGGTAGGAAAAGGGGCTGCAGGTGGCAGGAGGGAATGTTTCCTCCACAGAGGAGGGCATCACACTTCAGAAAGAATCCTATTCCTGCAAAGCTGTTTCTTTAGCCCACTGAAATCTTTTCACCCAGAGGAGAGAGCGAGAGCACTGAAACTCTGACCAACTACCTACCTGGACTCTCCTAACACAAGGGCAATGGCTTCTACTTCCTCCCTCAGTTCCAGCTGTGGTAACTACAAAAATCCCTATCTGGAATTCCCCCTTCAGTTTCAGCCTGAAGAGTCCTTTCTTCGCTTTCCATTGCTAAGAACTGCTGGAAAGCGCTGCTAGCACTGTTGTGCTAAAGAAGCAGCTGATTTTATAGCTCCCAAAGAGCCTGAAAGGTTTTAACTATTTAGAAAAAATATCACGAAGTACCGTGCCAGAGAGTGCAGTTGGAAGGAAAGTTGAAAGTCAGGACACAGCAAGTGAAAAAAGGGACTTCTTATGTTCTTCTCACCTGCAACCACAAGACAACGTAAGTTTGCAGCCAAAGAAAATCCCCTCGATGAAGACATAACCCACAGCATGATGCTAGGACAGAGTTAGCTATCTCAGCAAACACCGCAGCTCAGAAGCAACAGAATCCAGGCAAAGCTTTCCATAGCCAAAACAAAAACAACAAAGAAAACAACAAGAGCAAAACAAAAACACCCAACCAAACACACACACAACACACATTCCAAAGGAAACAAAGAACCAAAGACCATCAACAAGCTCTTGCAGCATGTCCTGCAGATCTTCAGACAAGTTTTCCAAAGGGTAGGACCAAAAAGTGCTGTCCATAATTCAAGGACAGCTCTTCCAATGCCCTGTATCACAAAATATGATTTCAGAACCTCATGTTACAAAACTGAAACTCAGGGTTTTAAGAGATTTCAAAACCGAGGTCCTGCTACATGAAGGAAAAGAGACAAATGTGCTGTGAAGCACAAAGCAACTAGCCTCTGGGACTAACAGCATCATTTTCAAGTATAGAGGGTCTACCAACACATGCTGCCCTTCTCTGATGGACCCTCACCATTCCCTTAGGGCTGGTGAAGCTGTAGTGACCCATGCAATATTGACAAGCACCACCCTCAAGGCAAATCTTCAGCAGCAATCA
The DNA here is from genome assembly GCA_027560015.1 of Chloroceryle amazona. Taxonomy (NCBI): domain Eukaryota; kingdom Metazoa; phylum Chordata; class Aves; order Coraciiformes; family Cerylidae; genus Chloroceryle; species Chloroceryle amazona. The sequence continues at coordinate 39,822 of JANHFX010018781.1, read as the reverse complement.
CAAGGTCTTCCTTCACAGATGAGCCTTGGAGAGGAGATAGTACATTTCAAACACCGATGATCTATTCAAGAAAGCCCAGAAGATGACCCCTTAGAGCCATGAGTTAAAATACTTAGCCTCTCCACCAGTGAGGAGTGCACCTGAACTAGATCTAACCCAGCATCTACAGCAGCTGTAAGACCTAGCACAGGAAGACGACCTAGCCATTACCCTTGTGTTAGGAGATTGTTAAAGTCTTTCCAAATACAGCAAATTCAGCAATGTGAAGATGGGTCAGTGAAGAGTGAGAGCTTCTGGTTTAATCTGCTGATTATCAGTTTATTCTGTTATCACTCTTCTGCTCCCCCCAAAAGTACAGTTACATGCCGGTTTTCACTGCATGTCACAACTTAAAGGGAAAACTTCCCAGGTTTGCTATCAGTGCTCTACCAGTGACTCCAGCTGAAACCAGGACCCCAGAAAATCAAGTGCCACAAGAACATAGAAGGGGACAGTCCCAGTCCTAACCAGCTCACCTGAATGTGCCTATGCAGGTAGAACCAGATCTCACAAGAGCAGATATGCACCAGTGCCCATCTGAAAGCTGGGCAGCTGGCACACTATGCCTGAGCCGTTGTGTCATCCTGCAAGGAGCCAGGGACATTCAACTGAGAAGTGGCACAGCTGGCGCAGGCCCAGCACCATGCAGATCTCTTTACAGATCTTCTGGCTCAGCAGCTCCAACCAGCCTGTAACCCATGCAAGCCTCTCACAATCTCACAATTATGGCTCTCTTACACCCACCTCTTTGCTCAGTCCTTGATCAATTCAGGGATCATTTTTAGTATCTTTTAACTTCTGGCAAGGAGATACTTCCAAGAATTTAATCTAATTTAGGAAATAGCAACAAAAAAATATTCCATCCCTTTCACTTAAAAGCTAATGCTTATTTTGAGGGCAATGCTTTCTACACACTCCAGAACTAAGCCACTTAAATTGCCACTTAACACACAGGAAACAAAAACATCCTTCTCCTTCCTAAATATGTTCCTCAACTCATTCTGACCTATGTGTCTGTCCCTTTGCCCTTTTGGCTGTCATCATTGAGATCTGGAGCAACAGCTGAAGCATCATTCTACCACGCTCTCAAGAGAATAAAACATCTGTTTTCCTCCCTCAGACTGAAAACAGAGGCTTTTTAGTCGTTTCCAACAGATACTGAGTTATAGGACAGCACCATAAAGCACAGTGTCCCTCAATTAGGGCACACCCTTGGGCCACATCTGTGCTTGGCAGGCAGTCAGAAATCCAAAACAGTTTTGCAATCTCAGGCAAGGTACCCATCCAGAAGTATCTAGGGTCTGAGACACCCACACACAGGCAAAGGTAGATTACTTGCCTTGTAACTTATAGGCTGCAGATGTCTGCAGAACTGCTCCAGAGCAGAGTATCATGTGCACCAAGCACTATACACTTGAGCTGCCATTCCAAGCTGTGTATTTGTGGCTTTTCTAACAACCTGTATGGAAAACCCAATTCCATACATATAACACTAAGCATAATGCTACTCACCTGATATTCTAGGTCTGAAACAGGTGACAGTCATCACCATGGGATAGCTGTTCAACAAAAATCTACCTTGAAAGAGTTATACTGGCTACTGTAGCTCTATTGGAAACCCACTACTACAAAAAACTCAGGCAACTGGCACCCATGGAAGCCCAGCCACTGGCAGACCTAGACAAGCAGCCTGGCAATAGCTGGTTCAGGATCCAATTTGAGACACAAGGGTGGGCAAGACTCAGCTTGGTCACTACCCATGACATGTCCCTTCCTGTGGCTGAAGCACCACAGTCTCCAGAACTGTTAAACTGATGAGACACTTTACAGAAATACAAAAAAAAAAAGTATTAAAAAATATCAACACACACAAAAAAAGTCACACAAAACAAACAAACAAAAACCCAGAATTCTTCCACCTGCATTGCTTGAAGAAGCTTTTTTTTTTCTTTTTTTTTTTAAGGGAAAAGAAGCAGCCATCTGAGCACAAATGGAAAACCATTTGGACAAGCCATGTACATTTTGGTCTCTGTATCCAGCTCCCAAAACTTTTAAACAAGTCAGGCAACATTTCCTATCGATGCTCTAGTGCTGCAGCTATGCAAACAAACATCACTCACAGTAGAGGCTTCATCAAATTCTTGTGGATTAATGCAAGAAACGCATTAATTAAATGTTCAACTAAATCATTAGCTCTTGGATTAATTATCTTCAATAAAACTCTTAAGAAGTTGAAACACAGCAGAGGAGCAGAAGCTATAAATGTAACAGGAGAAGCTGCTCAGCTCAGCACAGGGTACATGAAGAGCTGACACTGGGAAAAAGGCCAGGTGAAGCAGATACCTCCTGGACAGGCTCTACTCACCTTTTGCAGTGTTTTTACTACATTTTCTCTACTCCACAACTCCCATCATTATTTTCAACACAACAATAGGTAAGTTGATTCAAGTGTTTAAATAACCATTTTGACAGTGATTTTAGAAGATTGGCTGCCCTGATTTGTAATTCTGTTATTTTCTCAGAGGTCTGGTCTCACTAAGCACTTGTTAACACAAACAGCTTCCTAACTTTCTGCTGAACCTGATGTACCACATATTTGCACAACCAGCATTCCTTTAAAAAAAAAAGGCAAAAACTTAAGAATTTGAACATAGCTTAGTGAAAGAGGCTTCCCTCCCCCTCCTGGGGGGAAGCCCTTCCCTCCTGGGGAAGGGAAGGGGTTCTTCACCCCAACATTGCAGAAATTTGAAGCAACACTGAAAAGCAGCTTTGAAGAATAAAAGCAATCTGCTGAATTCAAGTTTCATGTCACCTCCGAGGAGAAAGGGAGCAACAATTTCCCCTATTTTTCTATATTGTTCCTTCTACTGAAAATCAACAAGTTTTGTTAAAGAAGCACAAATATTTGTAACTTGCCAAGGAGGAGATTCAGCTGTCCCCTGTCATCAAAAGCAGGTTCAAAGGTGGGTTTATTTATTCACTTCTGTCTCCAAGAGATTGTAAAAAAGGCTAGGTGTAATTTTAACCACAAATTAGGTGCCATCTTAAACTGAAACATGCAGCACCCAGAGGCACCAGTACCTCTAAAAATGTGACCTTCTTGTCTTAGAAACCTCTTCATTCCATGCCATCTCACCTCCTCTCTTCATTCATACAGGTTGAAGTTATGCAAGCCTTCCTGCTCCTCTAACTTCCAATGTGGTTGCTTAACTTTGAGGTACCTATTGCAAATCGGAAGCACCCCATTACTGTTAGTTTTTGTCTTAAAACAAAGCGGCATCTTTTACCCAGAAGGGAAAGCATGGTCATTCTGAGAATTCCAAGAACCAAAACCGGACCTTCTTGTGAATTCTGAAACAAGACAGACACAGTGCTGGACATGACAGTGTGCCATTGGTAAGCTGATGTGACAAGGATGCCAGATTGTTTCCTGCCAATCCATCCAGCCCTGCAGCACACTCTATATGGAATTAAATGACACAATAGCTCTTTAACCTTTAGGATAAGAATAGGGCTTACCAGTAAAAATGGTTAGAAGGGGTGTCCAAAGGCCAACTATTTCAACATCATCCCCACCCCACTGCTGAAAATTAGATCATGCTGGTCACATTTCTACAAAGCATTTTGTTATATTTGATTCTTAACATAGAGACCTTCAGCTGCATTGACTTCAAGAAATGTTCATTAAAACTTGAAACAGTTTTATACATTCTATCCAGAAGCAGCCATGTCAATTCATTAATTGATTTAATGAGCTCCTGTGTCACCACTAACACCACCTTGATGGCAGACCATGAGACAGCAAAATTGATTTTAATTTTTTAATCCTTCTCTGGGTGTAGTGATATAAACCAGGCAACAATCTGTAGCCCCCAAAGACGCCAGCTACATGATCCGATCCATGACAGTCTTGGATTTCAGCAGGGTTTCATGCAGACAAAGAATATGCAACATGGATCACACAGTAAGATCAGCACTTACACATCAAGTTCACATATTGCCAACCATAGCAGGACCTGGTACATTCTTTTCAGAAAAGAAATGGCATTGAGCTTTTAGCTATTTATCTAGGAGCTTTTGTTTAACCTGACATCATATGATAAAAGTAGTAAGTTCAAAGTCACACACGGCGATAGGCTCCAATTACTGTTCTTTCTCTATCAGTCTGTGTGAACAGCGACTTCGTTCAGGAAGGAGGAGGGATTACTGCTGGCAAGTCTCTCGCAGTCTAAGGCACAGAGACCATTTCAGAAGAACCAGAGATTGAGTTTCGAAGATAGTAACTATGTCAGACTAGAAAACATCATTTAGAGAAAGAGGAGTTAAGATATGGTGATTCCCAAGGATTACACCAGGAAACATAACATGCTTTCCTGATAACACTGCTTGTGGAGGAGGTTAGGGATCAAGCAGCTGCTTTCTCTTCAGCACAGACATTGAAAGAGAAGTCAAGCAGATCAGTTGCTAAATCTTACATAAAATGAACACCAAGAGCCAATTAGGAAGGGATCCAGCTATAGTTACTTCTCCTCTTGCCCTTAACCTTCTGCAGGATAGCAGCATTTTCCTGCACCCCAGCAAGATATGAAATATTAACTACTGTTTTCAAAATTTGAAGAGTTTTAGTATTCTGTTCTGGAACTATAGAGCACTATTACTACTATAAACTTGTCACACTGAAGTCTAGCAGTACTGTATGGATGTTGGAAAGCAGTATTATTTGGCTACTTTATATACATCTGCCCGCAGTGTTGGGACTGTGCCAGCATGCAGTCCAGTTACAAACGAAGTTCACCCTAAGATCTACACAAGCAGAAGAAAAAAAAATAAAAAAAATCCATGCAGAGCTACTCATACACTAACATCACCATTTAAAGAGATTTCTTCTTCCTTCTTTAAAGGACTTGAAAGTTTTTGAGAGAACACATACACATTCTGTTCCTTGTCTTCAAATTCATACATCAAAGAAGATGCCACAAACAAAGCAACATGGAAGCAAAGCACAGATTCTTCATTAACTCTTTCAGAGAAAAGAACTGCAAGAGATGTGCAGGCCCCACACTGTTTTTTGACATGTCTTGACCTTTTAAGTAGCCATGGGTAAGGAATTCAGATGTGCTGCTGCAGGCAGATTCTGACCCACCAGACTAGCATAAACTTGGACTCTAAAGCCAGCTGTCTGCTCTCTGTCTCCCCAGAAACAGAGCAGGGGAATCAGCAGTCACTACACAGCTCTTACCTTTGATTACTTAATTCAGACATTAAAGATCACCTAAATTATATTAGGTAGAGAAAAAACAATTCCAGAAGGAGTTTTTTAGCTACTAAGCTACTTCAATCTGCTAGGTAGATCACATGTTCTTTAAAAAGCTGCCCAATTATATGCTGACCTTACATAGGCTTTGGTGGTTTCTTTAAGTGACTCATTAAATAACACAAGGTAGTGCAAACTTTATTTTGCAAGACAGATTAATTCAGTAGCATTATTTTTTCCATAGTACTCTTCTCAATCACTAGATAATTAGGAGTATAAGTCAAGACATGGCAGCATCGATACCTCCATTTTATCACTTGTCCTGAGAAAAACACAAGGTCCTAAGCAAAATACCCCTGTAAAGCAATCTCGCTCCCTGCTCCTCAGAGCTTAGTCCAAAATCCCTTCTTAGGAGGTTTTGAGAAGGCATATAACAGTAATCAACACCAGCACTGATTTTATCATTGCTTCCTCCAGTGCAAAACAGCATATAGGAGAACAGCACCCTTCCAGTCCACACTGTCTCTGCAGGGACATGAAGAAATTTTGCTTCCGAATTGCCAGAGAAGAATGGGTGTGCTCCCAGCTAACTCTGGGCACCAGAAAACAGTACTGCAGTAGAGCAAGGATTAGGCTCCCAGGTCTGCCTCCCATGGCTGTGGTCAGCTCTTCCCCCCCCCCCGACCAGCACCCCCCCCTTGTCTTCAATCTCCCGAAAGGGATCCAGATCCTGCTGCCACAGTCCCCGAAGAAAAGTGAGTCACTGGGGGAGCAAAAAGGTGAGCCGGTGC
>JANHFX010018781.1:0-27334 GCA_027560015.1 Chloroceryle amazona | reverse complement strand
GATCAGGGGTTGGACTCGATGATCTTGGAGGTCTTTTCCAACCCAATCTATTCTATGATTCTATGATTCTATGAAATACAACCTCTGCCTTAATGCCCAGTGACTAAGAACATAGAATCAGTATTTAAAGCAATCCAATTCCCTTGACAGAAAACAATGCATTTGTGCCAATATTATTGTTCAAGCAGGTAAAAGCAGCATGGTTCAATGATTGCTTTAGCCATTTTGTTGGTCTGAAAATTAATTTGGATGAAAAGCTCTACAGAATTAAAGTATATTAATCTCATCCTTCTAAAAACATTTTCTTTTGATCTAGCATCAAAGACTTTCAGGCTATGTGTATCATTAACTATGCCAATCAGAAGAGCAGTGAATCTCCAACTACTTACAGCATATGAAGGGAAAAACACACATTAAATATTTCTAAATCAGATCTTGCAAGATCGGGGGAGAAGCAGGGGGTTCCTTCTAACAAAGAGGACTTCCTGGAAGTTTTATACACAGATTATTCTATCAAAGGCTTTAAACACCATCTGTCAAATAGCATTATCTGCCTTAAAGGAGACCATTAAATACTCCAACCCAAATATTCTAGACAAATATGGCCCCCCACTGAAAGCGGACACTACACAAGGCATGGGCCAACACTACAGTCTAAGACCCACCAGGCCTAGAAAACTACATAAAGATTAACATGAGGCTCAACTGTCCATAGTGTAGACAGATCACTATTGCCCTTACTAACAACAACAAACAAACAAAAACATCAACAACAACAAAAAAGAAACACGCACACACCCCCTCCCACCCCCCAAAAAATAAAATAAAATAACATGCTATCTACAGCTCCCCTAGAACAGAACATTTTTCTCCCCCCTGACTCTCCATTGCAGACTCCTGGTGCACGTGCACAAACTTGCTTACAGCAAAGTTGGAGCTGACTGCATTAAGTAGAAAATGAGCTGTGCAAGTCAAATGAAGAGAGTATGCTTCAAGTTTCCTTTTAATCTTTCGATGACAGATAAAAGGAAAAAATAAGATCCTGCTCACACATGCAATTGAGTAGCAGAGATTCAAAGTAGACAGACACAAAGATAAAAACAATATCCCCATGCATCTCAAGTGTGTCATCCACAAACACTTGTGAGCAAGAAAGAGAAGGTGATCTTGTGGCAAAGGATGCCACTCAGCCTTACATGGGTTCAACCCCTCTCCTTCCCCACCAAACCTCAACCCTCAAATCAAAGGACCAGGATGCACCTCGAGGTTCTTTTGCAAGAAACTGCACCCTACTGCAGGTCCTGGGACAGCCACATATCTGCTGATGGGATATTCCAAACACCTCATTCTCAGCTCATCTATTTGCTGCAGAACAGTAACCCTTTCAAATACCATGACATACCCCCATGACTGATCACCTGGCATCAGCCCAAGCAAATAACATTCTGCACAAGGGCACTTCATGACTGAAGCCTTAATTCCAAATCACAACCCGTCTTGTAACATTGGTTAGTCAGCTGCTCTCCTCCAAGACATTTATACCTATTCAAGTCAAATGAAATTGAGTATTTCCTCCAAAATAACCAAGAGCAGAATACATGATGTCAAGACAAGCACTGTCTGGAAGCAAAGGGAACATCCTTTTCACACCACTGACCTGGGAAGGGCAAAGAAAACAGCAAGGACAAGAGAAGGAAAAAACCCTGTTTGAAAACAGTTGTCTAACAAATTACATTATTTTATAAGAACACAGCCATAGATCAAGATCTCTTTATCCTACATTATTTGCACGAATAACAGAATTTTTAGAGGCAAAGAGGCTCATTAGGTCAGTTAATCTAACATCCTGTGTAATACAGTTCATGAAATCCCAACCAGTTCTTCCTGCAATGAAACCAATTATTTTTCTATGAATAAAGCATTTCTTCTGTAACAGAGTTAGGGTTTAATCTGATTTCAGATCATCATATCGAATAAAGGAAGAAGTTCAGAACTAAGAATTCTGACCAATAATTTCTTTTTTTTGTTATCAATACAAACATTGCGTGCAGCACAGTAAAATGCAATGACGTAAGTGCTTTTGTGTGCCCACATGGCCAAGGCCATGGCATCCTGGCCTGTATGGAAATAGCACAGCCAGCAGGAGGAAGAGATTCTACCTCTGTACTCAGCACTGGTGAGTCCACACCTCAAGTACTGTGTCCAGTTTTGGGCATCACAGTACAAGACAGACACTGAGGCATTGAAACGTGTACAGAAGGGGGCAACAAAGCTGATGAGGGGACTGGAGAACATGGCTTCTTCTTGTAAGACAAGGGAGCTGGGGTTGTTTAGTCTGAATAAGAGGAGGCTGAGAGGAGACCTTATTGCCCTCTACAGCTACCTGAAAGGAGGTTGTAGTGAGGCCCGTGTTGGTCCCCTTCTCCCTAGTAACTAACAACAGGGAAGAGGAAGAGGCCACAAGTTGCACCTGGGGAACTTCAGATTCAATATTAGGAAGAGTTTCTTTACTGAAAGAGTAGTTAAGCATTGGAACAGCCTCCCAGGGAAGTGGTGGAGGCACCACCCCTCCAGGTGTTCAAAAAACATGTAGATGAGGCACTCCAGGACATTTCTAGTGGACAAGGTCGTGTTGGGTAGAAGGTTAGACTCGAAGATATTGGAGATATTTTCCAACCTTAAAGATTCTATGATCCTCATCTGCAAAAATAAATAAATAAAAGGACCCTCCCACCCCAAGATCCACATACAATAGTTTTGAAGCTTCTAAAATGTACAGAGATCTACAAACTTCCTAGTAAGGATCTGGATCTCTAGAAAGCAAATGTAATCTCTCAGGCAACAGCCTCACTTCCTGCAAGTTATTTTTTATAGCTCCTTAAACAATAACACAAGTTCTACATGGCCCACATGATCCAAGTTCTACATGGATCACAGGCTGGACACTGGGGCACTCCAGACAGGGCTTGGGTTGTTCTCGTACCAGTTCCTGAGATGGCACAAAACTAGTAATAGCCCAAGATTTTAATTTTTTTTTCATCTTCTGTTTTGTAAAAGCTTTATACAAACCACCATCATTCAAAGATGCTATCTTCACAATGCCACAGTAACTGGAATGGCAAACAGAATTTCTGACTACAAAAGACTACCACCACTGTGCTTTTAAACTACCAGAAATATCACAAACAAACAGATTCAAAACTTTCAGATAGGAGGAGTGGGAAAATAATAAAGTTCTATCACATACTTCAAGTTCGGTAACAAAAAAAAGTAAGCAAGATTAGTTACACACATACCCCACTCCTCCAAATTACATATTAAAGATGAGCCTCAAAGGAATGTCTCACAGAAAAAAAAGAAACAAAATTAAAATGTAAATTAATCTTAACATGCACACAGGTAACACAGGCATAGATGTTCCATAGATATTACAAAAAATTCATGAGTTAAAAAAACAAAGCAACACACACAAAAAAAAAAAAGGGGGAAAAACCCCACCACACAAAACACCAAACAACCCACCCACAAAAAACCACAGCCACCACAAACACCAAGCCAAGCCCTAAGACAGATCTTTTCCCCATTAGCTGTGGTGTTCACACAAAATTCCATCCCCTCTCCAGAGAGCCTGCACAGACACATGCCTTAAGCATCCCAATGAACAAGTGGGGTCAATTTGCGTTTGTCTGATTTTAATGGCAGCAGGATCTGGATGTTAATTAAGTACCAGATTTCCCATTGTCCCAACCCTACCACACCTTTCCTGATTAAAAACGGCAGCTTTTAGAGCATTTTTTTTTTAGTCGCTGCTCAGCCAAGTTTGCCTGCAGAGACATTTTCTGGTCTATGTTCACTGATCAGAACTGCTGTGCTGCTCTCACTTAGCACAAACGCCTTTCTGAGAGAGATTTGCCCCAGAGAGCAACCCCAATAACATATTTCATTTCCATCCTCACAGCTTGAAGATGCCAGTCACCTACAACTGCCGATAGCCATGAACAGAAGGAAGATAAACAGGCTCAAGTCATCTCCCCACAGGGAAAGCAGAGTCTACCCCACCCTCATCCTTCCTCACAGCACCATCTTTCCTCGGATCAGCAGGTCCCTTCTCCTCCAAGCTCCTGGCTCATGACGGCTGCTCAGATTCCTTAGAGGGCTTTATCCAGGCCTTCTGAATGGCCAGTATTGCCCCATCTGCACAACAACTAGTCCTTTGAGACATGGCCACATACACAGATCCCCACATTTTCTTAGTAAATGTCTCATACACCCAAAGCACAGTCTCTACTCAGCACTGTCTGAGGGCTGCAGCTGCACTGAATGAGCCCCTTTGGCTGGGAACATGGAAACAGCAGGACCACCTCAACCACTCCTTCATGAATAGTCCAACAAAAACTAAATTGATGTTGGATCAACAATCTTGGGATCATCATAAAGCACACTTCTACAAAACAATTGTGGTAAATTTGGATTCTAATTAAAACCAGAAAACACACAACAGGTGGAAGTCTGGAGTACCTGCACAGAGTATCTATCTAGTACATATTCCAGCAATTTGTTCTGTCTCTCCTCTGTAAATCAACTTCCCTTCATCTCCATTTCCCTCTGTTGCTAGCTGAAAGGACTGGGGAACCCTTGAGACACATGACCTGGATGACTTCACTATTACATCATTACCTGCTTTCCACAGATGAAAGAGTCAGCAAGCCACCCTCACACCACCCTTGACATGACTTAGCTTTGTGACAGAGCTATCACCTATGGAAGTAACCAACTCTTGTTCATAGATGTTTAATCAGCTATAGCACACAACTCTGTTAGTTCCCATGCACTACTCCCTCCTGAACACTGCCATCAGAAAGCCCTTTGAAAGATGCCTGTAAGATAGCCATCGATTACCATCAGCACCAGATACTTCAGGGATAGCACAATGAAGAGTAAACATCTGAGAAAAGACAATGTTTGTACCTAATACTCAGTTAAGAGCTCTCCTTGTCTAGGCACCTGAAGGATAATTTTCAAGTTTCTTAAGTCTCTACCCTTGCAGTATGAAAATGCAGACAAAATCCATCCTTTCCCATTTGTACTGAGATATTAGCTCCTGCCTTCCGATTCACTGTAGTGCTAGTTCCCATCACACCACCTCTAGGTGCAAGTTCTCAAACAAGAGCCACTGCACTTTTCTCTGCACATGCTCTCCTGCTTGGGAAAAGTTTCTCGTTAATTGTAAGCCCACTTACTAGAACAGGAAATTCCTGAAGGAAACAGATGAAATTGCATGGAGAGAATGGGACCTGAGCCACACAAAGAAAGAAGCAGAGCTCTTTAATGACAACAAGAAAGCTCAGATCTTATCAGGGGCTGGAGCTGGTATAACCCTACACGTGCAGTTTTATTCATATAATTTATTCACAGTCCAGCAACATTACATAGGTAACAACTTTCCAAAGATCTAAAGGGACAGAAGGTAGAAGAGGTAGACAGCAGACTATTAGGAAAGCCACTTATGCAGGTCTAGAAGAAATTGTCAGATAAGCAAAAGAAAAACAAATATTCCTACCTGTAAGAGCAGGTACCTCCCAAAACCTGTGTGCAGCTTCATCTTCCCATACAACATCCAATCATTGTGAGAGAAATTTCTTTTGGAGGCCAAGCAGTTCAACCATGCACATCAAAGGCACCTTTCACTCCTCAGGATATAACATGGCGGTGATCATCAAAATGCCTCAAGACTTAAACAAGGTACACAACTATTTTCTACAGGGTCTTAATTTAAAAAGCTAGGAGTGTACTCCAGCATCTGCCCAAGGACCATTCTGTCCACAGCAGTCTAATTAAACAGATAGGAACATTCACAGATACGTTGCCTATTGAAGAGCATTGGTTTAAGTAATGTGGTGCAACAGGACCAACTCCATCAGCTAGGAGCAAAGGGGATCTATTCCAAAAGTCAGGCACACTCTCTTAATCCAACATGCAAGCTTGAGTGGTCTATATTTGTAAGCTATTCCAGAAACTGGGTTCTTAATAGGCCTGGCTCCATCAGACAGCTTTAGTGGACATATATCAGTAAAAGCTTGTAACACTCAGCTCTAAACAGCACTGAGCAAGTGGCATCCCCTTTATTTAAGCTCCCAATAATGAGACATGAAGTTGTCCTAACTGTTAAAAGCAGACACTTGTTGCACATCACTGCATAAGCAGCAATGTCTCCATTTGCAGTAACATTTCCAGTTAGGCCCAACATGACTGTCATTTGATATTCATCAAATGGAGAGTCGTGGCATACATGGCAAAACCACTGTCTTTTTAGGGACTATAGTTCTAACAGGCATGCAAAGAACTAATACAATTGGCAGAAAAAGACGATTTCTAACATAAAATTCACAGTAAATGCAAGTATTACTCATATAGTGTAATTTCAAATTATACTGAGTAGAATCAACTTTAGATTTTCCATTTGCTATTATCAGGTTCTCAACCACCAGCAGACTGCCATGAACACTCTTACCCTGGCAAGGTGAAAACACCACAGCTAACCTCGCAATGCTCCCATGTCCCAAAAGAGTCCCTGGCAGCCGCTGCTCTTGTCTGCGTGCCCAGGCCATACAGCAGAGCTAGCCACAAGAAAGGCATAGCAGGATGGGGCTCTACCACCTAATTTCTCATTGTTTCCAAAGACTTCTCTCAATAAAGTTACTTTGAGAGATGAAAAAGCATTACTAGGCATAAAAATCCACCCCCACCCCCCCCACACACACACTTAATGCAAGGCTCAATCCTACACATTCTCTCCTCTGGCTAAACTCCCAGCTACACTATAAAAAAATTGTCTTGCTTTCCATGCTCTGATAACTAGGACTCTTTGCTCTGGTTCTTGAATACTCAAATGTTGCTTTGTTTTAAAGCTTCGTATTTGGCACAAAAGCAATACCAAATGAGGAACATAGCAGGTTTTGTCTAGTAGAGAAAAAAAAAAAAAAAAGAGAGATCTGATCAAGGAAGAAGGTAATGAACAAATAATTTGTGGGAGGTAATGTTCTCTTGGAGAAAATCAGAGTCTATATGTCTCCACTGTGTTCCGCATCTTCCCTCCTGCATTTAGTGATATGGCCACAGAGTGGACAACATGTGGATACAAATACCTGAGGTAGCTTTACACAAACTCACACCTAGCACAGTTCAGTCACCAGAAACCCGTAGCTCTGAGCGAAACAAGAAGCAGGACAAATCTGGGAGCACTGAGTCTCAGCTATACTGTATTGCCATTGATACCTGGGGTGGCTCATCTTAGCCAGATCACCAGGTCAAACCTAAAAAGTTATGCTGTCATCACTGGCAACCCAAAAGCACATCTATGGGAGTTGGTTCACATCGGCACATCTGACACTACGATACTTACTACTTATGTGACAATAAATTTTGTAAGCAAACAAATAAGAAACAAGTTTTAAGGCCTTGACTGTTAACAATGATGTGGTGGATGGAACTGGATGGGCCCAAGGAACCCTGCAACCTGAATTATCCTGTGATCCTACTATCCTAGAGAAAATCTTACCTTTCAGTCTCAAAATGCAACTGCCTCAAAAGCAGGACTGCTAGAGCCAGAATCCCATATCTGAAACAAAAGTATCCCTGTACCAGACTGCCTCGTCTAGTGGACTGGTCCTCCAAAAACTAGCATAGGTGCACTTAATGCAAAAACACATTGAAAGGTTAAAAAAAAAAATACTATATAACAGGTATTTTTCAGTCTTATTTTTAAGGAAGAGTTTGTTAAATTGTTAAATCTATCATATATATATTCTTCCCTGTCCCTATAACTTCTGAATTCTTTAATCACTTCTAACAAACTTCAACTTGACATGGTAGAGAAGAGAGAGATCCCAAAGTTACTACGCTCTTACAAATATAGTTACCAAATAGAAAAGGTTCCACTAAAAGACAAACATCAGCTTCAGAACCACAGCATTAGACACCAGCAAATCTACATAAAAAAGGCCAAAGGAAATGAGGCTTCATAAAACTTCTCTGCTTACAAAATTACTTCATTAAAACTAGTCAGAGGCAACTAGACCTCAGTGCCAGTGGGATTAGTAGGTGACTTTTCATGCTGAAGTTCAAAGGGCAAGACAAGAATGTATTTGAAGATGACTTTAAGGAATATCCCACAAAGACAACATACAAAGTGTGCATAATTTCAGATGAGAAGCTAACAGGCTGGTGTTGGTGGGGGTACCCTTGGGGCTGAGAATTATCTTCTGGCAGCAAGAGAACCACCCAACTCCACTGAGCCATTCAGAGACTAGCAAAAACCAAGATGTGTGTAAACCCACCACTGTAACTAACCTCCAGTTCTGGAAACAATCCTCCGTCAGGAGTCAACATCTCAGAGAAAATAAGGATTCTCCCCTCTCACCCTGATACCTACTGAACACAAAAAAAGCTGGATTCCACATGCACTTAAGCAACTGATAATTCTAATTCAGAGGTAACGGGTACATCCTTAGGCATATCCAGGTATACCCCTTGGGCACAGCATGTGTAGAGTCTGTAAGTCACTTTGGGATTTCTGAGGACCAAATTAGTACCCTTCTTAAAATATTTATGTTTATTCCAAGTGTTAGAGCAGTTTCAGGCACAATATCATACCTGTTCTACTATACAAAGAACTGAAATGAACTTTCCCTATCACTGTGCATAAACTATCCAAAATCATCTATCCTAAAACCAAACAGATGTCTTGTCTTTATCTATTCCTCTCAAAGAGTTTTCTTGTGCTCTTGCTGCAGGCAACTTTCATCTGACATCCAGCCTAAATTTACTCACAGCCAGTTTATACACGTTTGTTCTTGTGCTAACCTTGCCCTTTAGATCTAACAGTTCTTTCCCCTCCCTGATGCTCACCCCTCTGAGGTATTCATAGACAGCAGTCATACTCCCTCTCATCCTTCACACTGCAAATTAAACAAGCCAAACTTTTAGTCTCCTCTGGTTAGGCAGGCTCTCCCATCTACTAAACACCATGCTAGCCCTTCCCTGCACCTGTTCCAGCTTGAATTCCTTCCTTACAGACAAGCAACTAGAACTGTACAACACATGCCACAGAAGGGCCCAACAAGGCACTGTACAATAGCATTAGTATGCCCTTATACCCACAGAAATAAATCCCCAGTAACCTGCCTTTTCCACCAGTGCATCAGCTGTGACCCTCAGCCTGCAGTCAACCAATACAGCCAGGGTTTCCTGAGAGCTGGCAAACTCTGTTAGAACTCTGAATAAGCCCCAGTGACAAGCACTGAAGTGCTGCAACTGAAACACTACACCAGCATTAAAGGAATAGCTTTATCCTCTCGATTTAGTAGCCACAATGGTTCAGTCTTGTACACTGCCCAAACTCTCAGACCCAGACTGTTTGGCCCTGCCAGTGCCATGGCAGCCACACTACCAAGCACCCAAGAGAAAAAAAGAGAAGGAAAAAAAAAAAAGGCAAGCCGTAAACAAGACCCCAGCCCAAGCCACTCCCAGCACTACAATCCTATGGGAATGTACTATAAATTTGGTCAGAAAGCAAAATCAGGGGCTCAAATCTCTAGGAGCCAGGACACACAAGGAAGACATTTACTTTGTATCCCATTTTTGTACTCGTCTCTCACCATCCACTACTGGCCACCGAGAGATGGGATACCACGTTAGACCTTGCACATGCCACTATGGAAACAAACTTCTGTCCTATTTATTTCAACACTGAGTCTCCAGTCTTCACACTCCCTCGGGATCCTGTAGGTTCTCACTATTTATATTTGCAATACCTGAGTACACAACCAATAGATACTGTTGGTTGGTACACACAGGCTCACAAACTTTGTTTGTTTCATGCAACCAGTAGCACATTGCATTGCCTGTAAAACAACCAGAAAGTTGTACTACACCACTACACTTCTTCCCAGACCAGCTGGAAAAGGACAACCCTTCCTGCTACAACCAGTCATTACTGCCTTTTAGAGTGTTAAGAGAAAGCCACAGGAAAACTCCAAACACAGACTTGGTACAGCAGTTCATTTTTTTCCTGTCTTAAATATAAAGGATTGAAGCTAGCATTAAATTTGATCTTGTCCAGCTGCTACAAATCTCCTTTTCTGCACTGCACCCTCTATGGCACTCCCCATACTGCTGACACCAAATAGGTAAGCGCTGCACCATAATCCGATCACATTTCCACACAGAGCAGCAAGTGCTGCAAAGGCAGGATCCGCTATTAGAGCCAGTGAAAAAAACGACTGATCAGCTGGACAGGGAAATAGCATCAAGGCCTACAAAAAACTGGATATCCCAGAGCCAAAAATCTGTTCTTTCCTAAGTTTAAGGCAGGAAAACCCACCTATTAGGGGCAAGGCAGCACAAAGCCTAAAAGTAAAGGACTAGGCACTCTGCAAATGCAGTTTATGCCCAGTGAGTCTTTAGCCCTTCCTAAGATAGCTCTTCTCCCCACAAGAGAAGTTGTCAAAAGCACTTTTTGCCAAGATACCTTTTTCAGTATGGGGATATGTAAGGAATAGGCTCTAATCACAAGTCCAGATCTCTACAGTCTTTTTTCATATCTTATGGGCATCAAAATTGAGTTCATTATTTATAATCAATTAGTTTAAAAGACGTTTTCAGAAATGAAAATACTAAACGAGTGTATTATTACCAATCCTCACGTACCCCCAGCAATGCAAAAGTCACCAGCTAATAGCAGCTGTCTGTAAATCCTTTACAAGTCTTTTTTTCTTGCCCAGGTGGTAAATTCTTTTTTCCCTCCTGTGTATTAAATACTCAACTCACCAAATTATCATATCAACCCATAACCATGCACAAAAATTATTCCTTAAATCAGGATTTCTTCCACTGAATTTCAACCAAAATAAACACGGTATAGAGAGAATGAGTGTATGCTTATAGTGAACAACCATTCATCAGCTTAAGTAACTCTAATGGATGCCACTTTAAACTAAGCCTGCACCATCTGTTCTACCCCTCAATTAGTGGAGTCAAGAAAAATTATTCAATACACAGTTTAAGAAAGCCAGCTAATTTATGTATGTAAGTTTTATTTCTCTTCAGCTCAGTGAAGCATTCTTTTGAAATGCTTGATATACAGAAACAGATCAGAATGGAAGGCTGCTTTCTCTAACACTATTAGTTTTGTCAGGGGAAATTTTATTTCCCTGCAACATTTCACCAGATAAAGACACTTCTCTAACATCATGTCATATATTTTATTTTTAAAACTGTGATGTTCTCTGTAAGGAACAACATCAGCTAGCAGCTAAACAAATTAAATCCAAAATCCTGCACACACAAACACAAATGAAGTTCAGGACACAGCTCTGCACAGCTCTCACCCTGACAGGAAGGGTCTGCCAGCACAGCCTTCAAAAGTGGAATTGTCCTCAGCCACCAGTGTCTGTTAACCATGTCAGTTCCTAACCCTCCTCTAAGAGGCAAAGGCCAATCCTGCGACCTGCTTGGCACAGAGCCTTACACAGATCAAGATGCTAAAGGATCATCCCGTGCAAGGGTAAGATACTCTCCTTAACCAGCATAGCTTGTAAAGGGAAAACAGTGTAGCACCAAAAAAGAGACACACCACACCACAGACACACAAAAACACCCAATACCACACTAAACGAACAAGCAAACAGGAAAAAAACCCCAACAACTACTTGCCAAAGTGCAAAATAAAACCAGGTTTAATCCAGTTCCTTACTGCAAGCCCCTACCCAATTTCACTTCAAACTGGACTTTCCTACCACTCTGCAATATGTGAAGCTCTTAAAGGTTCAAAGGAAGATAAAGCTGCAGGAGACCTTATCCCCATTGATAGATGGGTGTGACAATGCAATACTCACCTGTTGTGGAAAAGCAGGCAAGAGAAGGTCCCTGCCAAACACCCTCAGTTCACCTCGAGGAGTATCAGACTGGAGGAAAAACACTCAAGTTCTTAGACATATTCCTTTACGCTACACTTCAAAATGAAACATCAGTGGTACATCATAGTCTGGGTTCTGAGAAAGGCACATAGGCTGCAGATGAATCAGGAGAGCCTGTGTACATAGCGGCATTGTTAAATACTGCCACAAGCAGCTCCAAGTGAGATTGTTCACCAAGGAATTCCTGGTGATTTCAGCTCTCTCCCCCTGCTGTAGGTTTATGAAGCTGAGAGGACATGCTGAAGCCACTGACACTGCTGCACTGTTTTGCTTCACGTCTCAAGATGGACAGCCCAGTGCAGATTTCAGTTATTGTTCAGGGATTCAAATCTCTACAAAATAACTTTTTTTGCTTAGCAGGGGAAGAAATGAAGTCAAGCAGAGTCACCATCCTGAAACAGCACAGACCAAGCAAATAAAGCACCCAAAGAAAGAAAACAGATGCAGGATTCCTCATTGATCTGCAGCACCCTGCAATACCATCCCCAGCTCAACCTCACTACTACACCCCACAAACCCTAGTGCCCATGCAAGCACACATTGTTTGATCCAAATAACAGCTCCAGAGAAAAGCAAGAGTTCTCAAAAGATAATTCATCTTGTCACTCTGCACCATTCTTGTGTCTTCCACCTACCTGTAAGTACTACTGAAAAACAGAGGCCAGGCAATGCCTGTTGGGTACAGTTCAAGCACACCCCTGGCAAGCACAGACAGGCAAACAGCCTGGCGCTGGACCTCAGTGCCTTACTTCATACAACAACCCTCATGTTTCTTTGATTTGAAAGGCATCCCGAACTATCCTAGTGCCTTTTGCACCAAGGCAGAAGCTTTTTACAAAGCAGGGATCAGCGACCAGGTCACAACGCTATTTGTTAGAAGAGCTCAGAGTGCCAAGCACTAGCAGAAGCATGTTAGGTCTCACTGTTTCACACATGATGCTTTTACAGACTTGGACATCACCAAGGAAACAGAAGCATCTCTTCTCCCCCATCATTGCTGTTCCAATGCATCACTTCAAAGAGAAGATTGCATCGTCTCCAGTCCCAGTGCTGAGGTCAAGGACTTCACAAAATAATGTCAGGTTAAAATAGAAACAATGTACAAAAAAAGTATTAAAGCCTAAAAATAGGAATGATGGTCTTGACTTAGGCAGCTGAGGCTTCTACACCAATGAGGGAAAGCTTGAGATCTCCCTGTAAAGGCAGGGCGATTTCACCATCAGGTGAGGCTCCCTTTAATCCAAACTGAACTGCATTGCCTCAGAGATGTCACTCCCCTTTGGTTCACTTGTGTTTCCCCACTGATAACATCTAAGCACATGTGTTTAGTTAGTAGAGTCCTAGACAGGAAGGAGGCATGAATCAACTGGATGCTCTCCCAAGATAATGGGTCTGTTATCCAAATCCAGTCCAATTCTGAGAGCACAGACTTCATCACTGAAGTGTCAGGGAATTTCAGATCATGCAGATTATCTCAATCTTTGTTTTAAACTGATACTTTTTCAATGAAGGGAGTGAGATGAGCAGAGAAACAGACTGATGATATAAAGGGTTTTTCAACTGTGACCAAACAACTGCAGTTTAGCTCTCCAGATGGCTATTCCAGGGCAGTGGTGCTTGGCCTTTCACTCTCAGGGTTGTTACCCTAATCCATGAACTGGATCAGATGACACCAGCTACCCTGTTCTCCCTTACACGAGGCTGAGCTCTGAGCTTCCAGACCCCCACCACGCAAGCAGTTAAAAAGAAAGACAACAATATACAGATGCAAGCACCAAAAGAAAACAAGAGACTGGCATATGACAATGTATTACACATTGGCTGGATACACCTCCACATAGTCAGCCTGCCCCATTCAAAGGTTTCACATCCTCCATTATACTAATTCACTGAGAAAACACACTCCAGACATCTGAGACATGTGTCTGTTATGCTTACTAGAACTTATTAAACACAGCAAATGCTATCTATAGAACATGCACATTAATGAACAGCCAGCTCAGCAGCATGAGCTCTGGAACAGAGTCACCGCAATACAGACGTGCCACCAGTTTGTTACTGGAGAATGAATACCACAGTGAACACTGTGTAGTTCAATGGACAAAAGAATGGGAAGAGGGGTGAAGGAGAGAGAGAACAAGTTATCCTAAAACAAATTCTGCAAACTAAGTGTGATGCTGGAATTGCAGAGTCCTGCACAGCTCCGCCATCCACATCGCTTTGCAAAACCCATGCAACCAGCACATTTTTTAACAGTTTCAGTTTTGCTGTGCTTGGGTTACCTTTCCGCTGAGAATGAATGAAGTCTGTAGGAGAAAGCCAGTAGGCAAGAAGAGGGAGATCAAGAACACACCACGCTCTCAGAAAATTTTATGTATACCGCTTGTTTGTGACAGCAAATCAAGATTTCTTCGTGTGTTCCATCAGAATGGATCTTCTATTGAGACTGTATTTGCTTTGGTGGTTTGGTGGTTTCACGAGCGTTTTGGCCCTACACACCAAATGGCTTCTACCACAGCTTCCTGATAATAAAAATGAAGGGGGAAAAAATGCAGCTGTGCAGAACACATTGACCAATACACTGCAATCTCACAACCATCACTCAATCAAAATTTGTGTTAAAAATACATTACATTAATCTGAGGATGCTGAGCACCAGAGCACTTGCAACCTACACGGCTAGCCTCTCCTTCACCTCTATAGGAGAGAAATCAAGTACAACCCAATTATCTTCAGGCTCAGCTCTGTAGGAACTTCAACTCTCAGATTTTTCTGGACTTAGCAGAAAATAACAAAGTCTCCTACTACATCTCATACAACAGCTTAAGTATCCTCTTCAATTTGTGAGAGTGCCTCATGAAGGGATGAGGACAAGAGTTTTCCAGGCCACAGCTGAGAAGCCCTCCCCACTCCCACAGTACATGAGAGCGGTAGGACTTCCTCACTATGACCTGCAAGGAGATGAAGCAACATGACAGGAATAACAAGGCAGTGGAGTTCCAGGTCCTACCAGCTCACTGCAACACTGTCAAATTCAACAGAACGAACACACACATGCACAAACATTCCCTTTCCTGAGCAAAGCACAGCAGACCAATTGTACTTAAGATGCCCACAGAAAATCTGAAAAAAAAGTCTAGCAAGATTTAACGACAGAGAAAAATACTGTTGTTTATATGTGCTTTTGGCAACCTTACAAACTCTTTAAATAGAGCCAGAAATCATCAACATTGCTAACGACTGGGATGATCAAAGTATGCCAACAGATAACAAGGTACACAAAGAAACCAGGATATCAAAGCATGTACACCAAATGTAAATCCATTTATTAAAACTCCACTTACGAAATTCTGACTTACTTGATTTCTCAATATCATATTGGCAATCAACTACCAAGAAATGGTTGATTAGGTATAATTACCAGCTTACAGAACGGTAAAATAGAAAGTCTACTATACAACCTTCACTTAGATCCAGTAGCACTTGACACTGAAACTTCTGACTGTAAGCACATACCATCTGACAAGTCTTACCTTATAATTGCTGGAATTTACCCAAGAAGTGGCAAGTCCGTCAACCATTTTATCCAGCATTGTCTGATCATGTTCAAGATCAGCTGACTTCTGTTTATCTGAAAAGTAATCTATCAGTTCCTGGCCAACCTGAAGTCTCTTTCCAACATCCTTCTGCAGCACCTGCGCTAAGCAGTACTCCATACTGGGCTCCATAATGTCTTAGAAATACAGCACCAGCAAGAAAGCTAGAGGGCAGTAGGTCTGAAAAATCCTTCTATAAACGTATGCAGGAGGTCGCCTCTTTGTTCGATGAAGGTTACTGAGGGTCTGGGTTTCAAAGATGCAATTCTGAGAATGGCAACAATGCACCATGTGTGTGTGAACAGCAGCTGGCAGGATATTAAAAGTCCAATTTAAATAACTAGTAATAGATGAAGCAACAAGCAGTGCTGTACTGTTGAGTCTGCAATAATTCCCAATTCAGCAGTCCATTCTGAAAGAAATGAAAAAGGACAGTATTATAGGTTAAATTAAGACTGGAAAAAAAATATTGAGAGCATGTCACAAAATAGGTTATTCACATACAGCTGCAAAGCTGTGATAAGCTAGATAGGAGCACTATTGTTCTATTTTAAAGAGTCAGACAAGGTAGGTCAGGACAAACACCTCTGGTTATTCTTTACAACACCAGTTACCCATCAGTTCCCTAGAAGTTTTAATGACAATAAATACGTAAATATGGTGCCTAAGTAACAGCTGATTAGTTACCAATATTATTGCAATTACCATCACCACCACCATCCACCCACAAAGGTGGAGGCAAAATCCTTAAGCAGGTCACCAGGAAATCGAATCTGTTTCAGGAGAAAGCTGGAAGAGGACTGGCTCATGTTTTGACTGCTGGCCTTCAGCAATCAATGCCATCAGCTGGCTGGCAAGATACAGCACAAATACTGGGCTCCAGGCATGTAAAACGATAAGCTTGCAAAAACTAGGTGCTCAAGCCATTTCCAGGCTTAATTCTGTTACATCTCAATGACACATGTCCAGAGAATAACACTGGCATAGATTAATCACAATGCAAACAACACTGCCCATGGTGTCCTGATAACCAAGGCCATATACAAGAAAGGCCAAGCCAAACTTTGCTGCCACAGCATTATCTCTGAAGCAAGCCTTTGGCTTATGGGTAAAACAAAACACACACAAAAAAGGCTGTCTGTCTGGGGGTTTGGTTATGTTCCTCTTCTGTTCAGGGACTTGATTAGGGACTCATCTGTAGCTTTTTTTTTTTTTCTTTGTTCCTTCTTCTGCAGTCAAACAAGTCCCTCCGTGCAACCAGGAAACAGACCCTGGGCCTGTCCTCCACACTCCCATAGACCAGGGCTCCCAGCATCACCATACTGCTTCCTGAAGCACCCCTTCATCACAGGTTAGCTCTTTCAAGGGGGGGCAATACAAATCCAGAGTGGCTTTTTGTTTCCTGTCCAAGGCTAGAAATTTGCCCTACTTTTTCCACCAGCATGAGGAAAGCAGGTCAAGCTCAGAGCAGAGGAAGAGGCTGTGAAGCGGACACCTGGTTCAATAAACAACTGGAAGGAAGATGAAGGCATAAGCTCAGTAATTGGAAGCACTGGGGAAGCAAATCTAAATACCTTCTGTTTGAGCAAATAAGGCCTTCACAAAACTCTTAATAAAACAAAGTGTATCTGACAGCAGATGAGATGCACACAAGAACCCTGCCCTGGAATCAAAAGCACACCTTGCACAGCAAACTATTTCAGTTCATTACTTCTCACCTCCATCCTCCCTAGGCAGACATATAAACTGCCACATCTTCCCAACACCAAGCACAGCACCTAGATGCAGCACAGAGGCTTGGGGTCTTGCACTTCCCTACCTCTACACGTGTTGCCAGACACACCCCAGCAGCTCACACTGGCTGCACTGCTTATTCATCAGGCAGGAGGAGTCACCAGAGACAGCCCGTTCAAATCCTGTTGGCTGATAGCAACCAAAACTGGTTCTGTACATGCAGGGTACTCACCTCAGCCAATTGCCTGTCAAATCCCATCACTGGTCAGAAGGGATTGTTTGTGCCCCTACACTAAACACCCTCCTCAGGAGGAAATCCTCAGAACAGCAAGGAAGCATTAGATGAAACTGCACACATCATATAGGGCTTTACATTGGCCCCATCACAGCTTACTGCTTGTGACCACTACCCCATCCCGAACTGTCTAAAGAACATGCCAAACTGTCACCATTTTGCTTCAAGTCCCTTAGAGTGATTTGACTTCAAGTCTAATATTGCCAACAATACCCCAATCAATACTCCCAGAGCCACACCTTTTTCCTTCCTAAAAGGGACACTGGCTGCAAACTAGAGGAAAGCCAGGCCTTTTATTATTGCTGAAGTAGTTTGACCCATTTCAGTTTAGCACCAGCTCTGAAAGCAGCTCTGAGTGCTCTGAGCTTTCAGACTCTCACACTGAAATGGTTCACTACAAGGCTCCAACTACCCGTGGCAGCATAGGCAAAAAAGGGCCACTTCACACAATCGTAAAAGCACAGAAGTTTTCACCTGAGTCTCCCCGGCTGTAGCGTTGAGTATTGGCCCCTGCCATGCCCTCTAGGATGGGCTGGACTTGCTCCTTGCTGCAGGGGCTCCTACTCTGCAAGACAGTATTACAGGAGTCTAAGCATCTAACACAAGTTCTCACACAGCAGGGCAGCATTTCACTGGCTATCTTGCTAGCAGAGAGATACTGGAGAGGGGCAGGTAAGTGATATTTAGCAGCTTCCATGTTCTTGCTGATTTTTTTCAAAGTTAACTGTGTAGTTTACTTCTGGAATACAGAAGCTTCACACACATTCAAAATGGGACTCTTCTGTTACCTGGATAGAACATGGTGAAGAAAGTCACCTAACTCCTTTTAAAATGGAAATGTGGGACTTGCTTAAACTTGAAAATTCAGATTACAGGAGGGTGTGAATGACTGTTCATTACCACTGAATAGCCAATTTTTTTATTAACTTCACACACAGACAAGTCCAAACACATCTGAGAAACCATTATCTGTCCATGATGCCTCGAAAAAAGGACATTCAAAGTTTCAAGTCTTTCTTCTACAAGGTTTTCATTTAAGAGTTTGTAAGTCTCTGCCTACAAGTAGAGAAACAATCTTTGAAGCAAATTAATACAAACAAATTTATCACCAAGTTTTTAATTTTTAAAACAGGTGAAGGAAGACATGGAATAAAAATTATGATGTGCTATAGAAGAAAGGATTTGTGCCATAATTGTGAGAACTGCCATCTAAAGAAGATCCACTGTATATGATGGCACCACCATCAAACACATACAGGGGAAAAGAGCCAGAATTACCTTTGAATCCTCTGAACCTGGGGAAAACAGCAACAGTAAGCCAAGTGGAAACTCTCAAGCTGGCTTGCATTTACCAGCCAACAGCTGTGTAAGTTGCACTTCTGGCTAAAAAAAAAACAAACAAAAAAATCCACACACACTTTTCCACACGTGATAGGAAGTCTGTTGACTCCCTCTCTTCCTTACAGAAGGAAGTGGAAAAAATACCACCTGAGAAAACCAAGACCCAAGCTAACAACTAATGAACCTCCCAGGCAATGAAGCATATGACTGATATATCCCAGCAAGTTTGAAAACAACTGGGCCAGATGCTCCCCACATAACAAGCTTTGGAAAACAGAAAGTCACAGTCTCAGCCTCAGTGGTCCACTTCTGTTCCTGCAGAAGCACAGTCACACAAGTCAAAACAAACAACTCTGTGGCACAGTTCCTGTGACTGGAGCTTCTCCAAGTTTTCAGAAAGGTTGTGAGCTTTTACAGGCTCCATGGCAAAGGTTTTCTCCAATCCTTTTACTAGGCTCATGGTCAGCATTCAAGGAGACAGGCTAGGCTATATCTGACAATGTCAGCATGGAGACAAGGTAATTCAAGAGGAAAACATTTTCTCCACTACAAGAATGTAAGCTCCCTCTTTCACTAACAAGGCATCAAAACTATGTGCTTAGTCAAAGCCTCTGCCAGCAACACCTAAATTTTCCATCAAGAGCTACCCAGTAGAAAGCAACTAGAGAGGTTTAAGTTTAATGCCATCTTGGAGCTCAAAATGATGAATTTAAAAGAGAAAGATGACAAAGATTGAACAGCCCAGAGTTACTCAGCCTAGACACTGACAGCATAACACCCACCATAACAGCTGGTACAATTCACAGCAAAGCAACAGGCTCAGCATGGAGAAAAAAAGTCAATCCAAATAGTAGTAAGGAAATACTTGCTACCTAAGATGCCGTGGCAAGATTAAACTGGCTATATAAGCCAATGAACTTTTTTCAGTGCTTAGAAGAACTCCACTGACCCTGGGCTAAGTGAAAGTATACATCTCAAGTGAGACTTTATCTTAGGATAACTTTACAGGACATTGTAAATCATCTTCTTGCAGTAAGGAAACATGAAGCATGTAAAGAATGCAATACTACTCTCCTGGGGGCCTGCCTATACTTGGGAGCTCTTCCAACATAACTATTTGACTAAAAAACTATGCCTCACTCTCTTCTGCTCTAATCATCATGTTATCATCATCATCATGTCTCACAGTCATCTTCATTTGCCAACAAATTAGTGCAGTTCCACAACCTCCTCAGTAAACTGCTCTAGCACAGCTAACTCAAGACACAAGCCTGCAGAGACAAAATATTGTCACTGACAATCCCTTTAGGCAAGAGCCAGTGCCACTCAATAACCAGGCTTTCTAGTCCCCTCCCTGAACATATCTTTGTACCTATTTCCAGACAGTAAGTTTAACTTGTAAACAGCTTGTAAACATGGCAACACTTATTTGGTGTCTTTGGGCTGTGGTTTGGTTGTTGGCATTTTTTTTGTACATGGCTAGCTATAGCCCAGCAGTTGTAGAAATAGCACAGGTACCAACAAGCCTCCTCCTTAACATTCTCAGGACCTAAATGCATACACATTTCAGTTTAGAATTAGTTCAAAGTACATTACTCAGACATCTCCTTGAACCTTGACTTTCCACAACAAAGAACTCCTCTCCTCCTCAGGATATCTCCACCCTAGCCAAATGCAGCAATTTTTCAAGTATAAAAGCTAATACTTGACATCAAACCTGAAGTAGTTCACAGCTACTGGAAGGTGGGCAGTGTAAATACTTAACCATTGGGTTTGCCAGCCAAGCCCCCTTGGGCAAGAAGTTCAGAGCAATTAGAAGATCACCTAGAAACCACATATTGCAAAGACTCAATGGAGGTCTCATCAGGAAGGCAGTGTCAAACTGCAGCTCTGAACAAAGGGTGGAAACTGTCAGTCCTCTGTATGATCCTCTATTTCTGCTTCAACCACTAGAGCTATACCCTGCCCAAAGGGGATTTGGTATCAGGCCTTTACAAAGTATGACACTCACTAAGCACTCAGTCAGACCTCTTCCTTCAGTGTGCAAGTAGGAATGGACAGAGCAGCTGTAATGACAACCAGCAACCTCAAAGTGTTCTTAAAATGTTCAAACCCTCTCAGAGAATGAGAGGACAACACATCAAGTGTCCTACTTGAAAAAGAAAGCAACCCTTTTCTAGATCCAAGGGCAGTTTGCAGGAGACACCCACCCATCAACTGATAGATGGGCCCTCCCTCTTGTTCACCTGTCTCCATAAGGAGGCAGTAATGCTTCCTTAGTACCTGGGAATATTGCACAAGCACTGTGATTGTTTTAAATCGGTAATTAGCATTACCTTGTAGTTGAGCCTCCCCCTAATCCAAACACAGTATCTTATATTTCCAGCCTGACAACTCCTGCTTTTCTAATCAGCTGGCAGGACAGCCAATGCAGACACTCCTTCCACACCTCCTATACAGTAACTTTAACTGTCTTCAGACAGAACAGCCACCAGACCCCCAGTGTTCAGTCAGTACAGTCTTGCTGACAAGCAAACTACTGCCCATGCGGATGCAGCATCCTTCCTGTATGTGTGATTAGGTCTTCAACTGAAGGTTTATTTCTCCTCCCACAGTACCAGCCACACTAAGAAAGCTTTTGTAAAACTCCCTGTGGAGTAAAACCCTTCTGTAAAACTCCCTGCTGTGGCTGGTTCGCCCTCAGAAGAATCACACCTGGATGAAGGCTTGCTAGGACTCTGCTAAATATTAGCCATTCTTCAAACATGCAAGGAGTCTATCAAGGGCTTCGCGTTTAAGTACAGACAGTAACCAATCTACACCAGGGCACAACTTCAGTGTCATTGGGAAAACTGAAACAGATTTCTAGAATGAAGACAGATGAAAGATTTCCAGGGCTTAAGTTAAGGCCTTCCAGCCCCCACACAATCCTTCTAGGACAGATGCTAACTGTGAAAGTTGCATTACCCTACCCTGGGTAAGATAAGCTTCAGATAACAGGAATACTTACTTATGCCTCCACTAAAGGCTTGCATCACTGTCTCGGTAACTGAGCACCTCATACAGAGCTACCGATTTCAGCAAGGCCTCAATCTTCAAAAAATCTCCATGGTAATGAAGCTGCAGCAAATCAAGATGAGTTGCAGATCACCTCAATGTGACCCCAACACCCTACACTAATGGAACCACTCTGCAAAGTGGGAGCAACCCTTCAAGAGTAGGGTAGAAAATTAGATGAGCTTTAACATACTTTGTTTTCCTAATACAACCCTTCTCTGAAATAACTTGAGCTTTGCTTGAGACCAAGGACAAGCCTACAATAAGCTTCCAAGACCCTCTGAGGGGCATCTCAGAAGAATGGAGGTGGCATCCAGCCCCCCCTTCCTACTGCAACTATGAGTGGAAGACAAAACTTTCCTAAGTCACATCCTAACTTTCTTCTCCACAATCCAACAGCAATATGGGATCATATGGAAAAACATGGGAAGAAAAGGAAAATAAGATACTGTCATCTGTAGCGTCATGTGGGTAAAATGCTTAGCAAAGTCTGGAAGCAGAATAGTACTCACAATTATAGCAGGATGGACATCACTTGCAAGACTGCTAACAAGACAAGTGGCTTCTGTTTGTAGTGCAATAGAATAAGGTCACTGATCTAGCTAGTCCTCAAGGTAAAAAGCATCTCTTAATATACATCAGTTGAAGAAAAAGATGGAGGAACACCAAGAACCTCTTATTTTACAGGCAAGAACAAGGTAGAAATTCAGTGTCTTTCCCAGAGCCACTGCAAAGCAAGTCTCCAGGGGCAATGAGAACTGAGAAACAGGCAGCACCTTGGGGAAAGAAAATCTCCATACCACCACATGCTGGTATCAGATCCAAATAATCTAGCTTTAAAGAGATAAGTGGGTTTGATATAAATTCCATATTCAACAAATCCTCCAGGACCTTGTTTTCCCTTCTGATGTATAACTGGCTAGTGACAAAGAAGTAGGTAAGCTTTTGTGTAGAGTCCAAGCCAGAACTACCCTGGAAGGAAGTACTTGAGAGACAAGATCTAGTAATAAAATGACAGACTGGAATGGAAAAGTAATGCACAAGATCATACCTTAGGTGCAAGCCCTCAAGGGACCCTGAGTATCCCACTAAGCATCATTCAGTAGGATTTCTCCAATTCTAAAACAATGACTTACATGCATACTTGTGACAAGAAGTCATGCCAAGATATCGCTGATATAAAAACCAATCAGGCACCCAAAACTGAACAAGACAGGAATTCAAGGCCAGAGCCTGTTAGAGCCTGGCTATAGAAAGCAACAGCGGCAGTTTGTAAACAGTTTTGTAAAAATTTTATTTTTTTGGTCTCTCTTCAGGCTTCCCATCTAATGTCCATCTCTTCCCCCATTACTCTAAACACAAACCAGTCTCCATGACATGCCTACCCCCAGGGGAGCCAGGGCTGACAGCTCTCATGGGAACTGTTGGCCAAGGACAGAACTCTCAGCAGCAGTTGGATTTCAACTACTGTCAGGGGCCATCAAAAGCCAGCACTGAAGATGAGTTCAGCTCCAGGAAGGGGAAGGAGGGTTACCCTCTATGCTCAGGCACAAGCAGACTCTATTCAGCCTGGTATTTGCAACCACACGTAAGTAAATGGCCAAAGAAATGCCTCACCACAGGCAGCAAGGGATTGCAGAAAGCCACTGCTACACTTAAAGATTTATAAAACGGCGGGCAGAGGCAGCACAGGCCAATGAGGAGCAGAAACGGTATTTGTTTGCCAATATAATGAATTGGGCTGAACTCCAGTGGCAGTTAGGAGACTGCTGGGCTAAGACGACACCTGCAGTGGAACAGGCAGAGCTGTGATTCTTCCCTTCTGCTCCGCATCGCTTTGAAACACAGCTCAGAATCTGGCTCCATATTGGTCAGATCTTTGCCTCTGGACATCACTGTTGGTTCAATTTGGCTTTCTGAAACATCCCGTAATGTAAAGTATCTGCAAGCAAAGAGATGGCCCCAGCGTAAACCTGAAACACAGAAATGCTGCACCAGGGACTGGTGTGGTTAGACTATTATTTTGATGGTGGGGAAATAATTACAGATTTTTAAACCTACCCACTCACTTCCAGTAAACCAACGATGATGATGCTTCTCTAGCAATTAATTTTGATGCTCCTACTTGGCATACTGTTTCTAGATGCAGAATGGACTTCTCCTTGCATAGCCGAACATGCACAGATTTGGTGAGAGAACAGGAAACCAGATGAACTAACACTAACCATAAATTGAGATCAAATCTCTTGGAGAGCACCTTCAGCTTCTGAGACTACAAAATCCATTTGTTGCCCACCTATAACTCGAACAGTTACAACTTCATGTGGGTTGTAGGGTTTTGTTTGCATGTTTTTTTGGTTTGTTTTGCTTTTTTTGGGGAGGGTGGGGGGGTGGGTGTGGAAGAGTGCTAGTGTTGCCAAAGAGAGGAGAAAGTGATCTCTCATGTTTATGACAGAGCCAGACACTACTGCAGTACAGAATGCCAAGGAGCTTGTGTGTGTTTAGCTCTTCAGTATCCTGCCATGCAAAGTTCTTAACTAGCACACACTGGGCTTTCAGACAGCTTTGAGGACTGACAACAATTTGGTCCAAGACACAACATTCAAAACTCCCAGTGAGCTCTAAAGAAACACACAGTGCAAACTTCCAACGCTGCATTGTTGCTCTGCAGAAGACTGCCACAAACATCAACCCTTCGTCAGGGCAAGAAGCAACCCCCTTTCCTCACAGTCAGACTGCTTATAAATTACTGAAGTCACCATCTGAAGAAATTAATAGATAAAACCCGTCTATTTTATTCATTCAGATGAGATCTGTACATATTTTCCATTTTTTAATGCACTGTCGAGCTCTGTCGGAGGGTGGACTGGCACCGTCAGAATCCAGGAGGAAGCTTCAGTTACAGCCACCAGCCCAGGAGGTGTGAACAGCAGCCAGCCCGATCCAGAGGCACAGCAACAAAATTTTCAGTCCTGGTCTGGGCAAGGCCCAAGATAATGTGAGACTCAGGGTGACACACGAGCCTGATCCAAAGTCATCTGAGGCCAGAGGATATTTGTAATGTCAGTCCACAAACTTCAAAGGCACATTACTCTCACAAAATCTGCATGTATGTTGAAATGAGGACCTACCAGAGGGAGAGGTCATTACTTTTTATCAGCATGAACATTTTATGCCCAGTTTTCTTCATGCTTCTTACAGCATAACCTGCCCCTAACACAACAGTTGTTAAGGGCAAGAGCTAGCACCTCATGCTGTAAATCAATACATTAGTGGCCAGACTTGCTGTCAGCTCAATCCTCTTAACAATCAGCAGCCCAAACCAAACTGCCTGGTGGATACTGAAGGACTGACAAACATATGGGAGAAAAGAGATAAATTATTTCAGTCCAAGTTTTGCCATTTAAATATCTGGTTTTCATAACACTTAAGCTGTAGCTCAGACTTAAGATTCCTACAGAACTTCCAAGATGACTGGAGGACTAACACATTCAGTTGTAGGTGCTCTCTCCCATCGTCTCTCTAGGGAACACCACATGAACTAAAGAAGCGTTTCCATCTCACAAGCATGCCCATCTCACAAGCATGCCCATCTCACAAGCATGCCCATCTCACAAGCATGCCCATCTCACTTTTAGTACTGTGTGTTATCAAACAAGTAAGAAAGGCCAAGTTGTTTAACTTCATAGCATTTTTATTCTTGAAAAAATAACCTTTTGAGGCTGTTTGATCATTTCCAAGGACTACTAAAGTGTTATACGGATCGAGGGGGTGGTTTTAAAACACAACAGAAAAACAAAACAACAAAACCAAACCCAAGTGTGCCTATGAAACAGAGAGGATCAGCCACGGAGACAGTCATTACTCTGTCCCTCTCGTAACTTACAGCCTTCAGTCCCACTGACGGGGTTCAGCAGAGAAAACAAGCAAAAGCTGGACTTTGCCAAACTCAGGACCACAGCACAAAAGGCTTGTTCCACATATCGATCTATGCTGCAATCATAAGGAAGATATGACAGTACTGCGGTTCCACCCTACTCTTGGTGTAGTCTTTTGCTCTAGCAAAATCTCACCACTATTGGAAGTTCTCAAACACGTCCAGCTGCAGCCCCCTCCCAAGCTGCACACCTCTTTGAAATCCAGTTCAGAATCCACACAGAAGCAAACGCACTTCTAATGTCTTTGCAAGATCTAATTTGACAACTACTGATCTAAGTGGTGGATTTGCTCCATCGCGTATCAAGCAGCAATACTTTGGTTTGCCTTCAACAGCACCCAGGTGCCATCACGAGGAGCATGCGCCAGAGATGCAACTGCTCAAAAGATGCAGAGGAGAAAGGGTCTGCACTACTCAGCAGCAAAATGGACTCCAACGTATTTGCCTGAGATGCTGGCACAGGCACTGGGGTGGAGACCACATCATCTCTGCCCTAGCAATACCAGCTCAGCACATGCTTCTTTGGCTTAACCCTCGTCTTCTTTCCTAAACACTTATGAAATAAGCCTGTAAGGGACAGAATGATCTACTGGTCAGAACACTCACACCTGGGAAGTGTCTGCTCTATTCCACCACAAGCTTCCCACACAACCTTGAGCTTATTACCCTACCTCAGTTACCCACTTTTTTCTCAAGAAGCAAGACAGGGTGTGGAAGGGGTGAACTTTTCCCTTAGAGATATCTGAAGACACGTACATTGAATGTATCTTAATTGCAGCCCACACAGGCCTATTATAAACATACTGACAAATAGCTATATTTTACTTATCAGGACACAGCACCTCTGTGAAGCATTTTTGCAGGATTTGTCTAGTGATCGATCCACCTCTTTATACGGTCCCAAAATTCCAGTCTTCAACTTGCATTAAAGATTCTGATAAATGAGGGAGAGCACCTCACGTGCACAAAAGGGCCAAACGCAAGAGCTGAATCCACCCAAATCGCACGACAGTCTCAAAAATACCGCAGCCTCCAGACGTTATCACAACCCTGAGCTGCTGAGAGCACATAATGGGGCTGCACTTCACCTCCCCTCGCTAAGCAAGCGCCTGTACCAGCAGAGACCCTCGCAAGCGGCCTCTGCCCCGCAACGGCGCGAGCATCGCCGCCTCTCCCGCCGCAGGGCTGGCCCCGCTCTGCTGCCGCTGCTCCCGCACGGGCGGCACTCGGTGGCCCCGCTCCCACCGGGAGGCACGGCCCCAAGCCGTAGAGGAGCCCACACCGCTGCTGCGCCCAAGGGGAGCCGGGGGCCGCCCCTACCGCTCCCTGACCCCCGCGGCCCCAGCGGGCTGCCCGCGCCCAGCGGCCCCCAAGGGCGGGGAGACCGAGGGACGCCCTC
>JANHFX010018780.1:0-52371 GCA_027560015.1 Chloroceryle amazona | reverse complement strand
GGAGCCTGGCGAGCTGCAGCCACACTCCCTCCCGCCCTGGCAGGAGGACAGGGATGCACTGGTGGGACCAGACCTGCCCTGGGGGAATCCTCCAGCTGATTGAGGCATTGCTCTTGTCACCTCATCAACACCAGCGAACCAGGTCATGTAAATCCCTCTGCTTTTCCGGACTGCCGATAATTACACGCGTTTAATGAGAAATAAAAAGGCGAGCTAAGAACTTCAAATAAAAACCAGAAAGAAACAAATTGCTGCACCAGCAGCTCTGCAGCAGCTGAAAGGATCAGTCACAGTGCTCTGGAGAGAGCCGTGAGGATCGTACCAAAGTGTCATCACCCATCCAAGCGAAGTGAGCCAACCGACCCCCAGCTCAGCTGGCAAAAAGCTTGCCTGGGGAACGAAGAGGTCAGCGTTCCCAGTTGCCTTCCTGACTTCTTGTTCCTGGATTAATTTATTCACTGGCATGCAAGGCAGGCTGCGCTGGCTGAGGTGCACGACAGCCTCCAATGGTGCACGCCGGTGAGCCTGGAAAGACAGTATTTGGTTTGCAGCTTTGAGTGGACCGATTGGATAATGTCACATCCTCGCCCTCCCTCCCGACCCCGTTTCGTAACACGTTCCCTTATTGAGCTGTTTTATGCTCCAGCTTACAGACCATGCCCACCAGCACCTCAGAGAAGGGCTGCATGGGGAGAAAAGAAAAAGTGATCAGATTCTGCAGCACCTCTGCTTTGAAGAGACCACTTGAAAACTGGGTGGCATTTCAGCACCTAGAAAATGCTGATAAAACATTTAGATATTGAAAGGGGTGGTAGCAGCAGTTGTATCAAAATGCAAATGCAGGCAGAGGAGAAAAAAAAAGGAACAAAAGATGACAATTACAAGCAAAACAAGGCAGGAGCCCCCCTGCTCCCTCAGAGTCGGAGGAGAGTGAATCCCTGGCTATACAGAGGAGTAAACAACAGCGTCTTGGACTTAGCTTTTGATTCAAGCCACAAGGAAGCAGAGGGATGAAAAAAATCCCGTCCTTCCCGTGTGTTTTTGACAGCCACAGCACCAGCACTCTTATGCAACCGTTATATAAGCTGTGACAGGACCAACGCCTTCACCTCTCCCCACAAGCTGGGCTCCCACTGCCTCCCCAGCCACTGCTCTCCTCTGCTCACCCCCGGGTTGCAGATGCCACGTGATGCACTAATGCATAATAATCCTTTGCACTTGTATTATTTTTGACAGCTCTCTCCCACCACCCAGGAATTAAAGCATGTGAGGGTGGGGGAACCCTTAGTGGCACACCTTTGAAATGATCTTTTTTGCTCTCCCCCTCCAATTTTTCCTGAAAATCCTGTCCTCTCAAAGACAAAAGGTGACGAGACGTAATTTCTTAATTAATTTCTTCACGTAGCAGCGTCGCTGTTATTTCCCTGCTGCACCAAGCTGGTGTCACTGACAGAAGAACCACACCAAGTTGATGGAGCCGCGTGGAGCCCACCCGTAGCCGACAAAAGAGCCCAGCAATGGCAGATGGCATGTGAATCACTGCAAAGGCAATTAGCAGCTCGCTGCCGGATTTTGACGTGCTGGGGAGGACAGAGGGGGTTTTCTCTGCTCCGAGCAGTTCTCACCAGAGGGGCTGGAAATAGGCATTAGTCTCACTTTGCCCCCACAGAGTCTTTGCAACCAGTGTTGCTGGGTTTTGAGGCTGCTTTAGCACTCGGTACCTATGAGAACCCAGCGCAGAAAGATCTGCAGCAGCAATAAAAGTGCTGTCTTTTTACCTTGATGGACACAAGGCACAGCTGCTGCAAGCAGAAAATGTTTTAAACAGAGTTAAAAACCAACAACAACAAACCAATAAACCAGCCACCTATGCAGGAAAGGACCTCAGCCACCAAGCCAAGCGCCGTGAAAATGTTAGAGAGGGCTGTAAGCAGTGATTGAAAATGCATCAGAACCATCAAACGCTCCTAAGCAACAATGACGAATGGATTCTGGAACTGTTCAAGTTGGATCCCGCTCCAAATGAGTTTGTACGGTAGACAACGGTCCTAAATTTTGACCAGAGAGCTAAAGCAGAACTCTTCAGCATGAGCCTTGTCAGCGTAGATCTTCAAGGCAGTAAAAAGAATAATGGGAAAAGGTACCAGTAAAATAACGCCCGGCAAAGGTCCCGTTCGCGAGGCTGCGGTGCAGCCCGCGGGTAACACCGGAGCAGGGACATCATCCTGGGCAGTCTGGCTGGGAGCACTGTGACCAGTCACACTCAGAAGGCCACCACCTTAGTCAGGAGGCCCCAGGCGTCAACTTGAATCAGTTTTCCCACCACTTGCCACTCTGTTTGTTCATTCCTCGCCAGGTCGGTGACGGTTTTTGCAAGGTCTGCAGTGGGGATTCTTTTGTGTTTTTATTTGCCCAAGAAGAGTGGTGCCTTTTCTGGGAGCACTGATGGAATTGACAGCATTAACTACAGAACACTACAGCCTCACAGTGAGGGTGCTCTGCCTCTGGAAGCACAGCAGCTCCGCACCCTTTCTGCTGGAGAAGCTCTACCAGCTGTCCCCAACACCTGGGCTAAGCAAGGCTGTCCACTTAACAAGGGCAGCGCACCAGTTTGTATTTTTCCATCCCATCTGAAGCACGCTGGTAGGTATTCAGCAGAGGCTGGATGATGCTGCCTGTCAAAGAGACCGGCTGCTGTCAGGAACCCTCTCATCAACATCTCTTCCACATCAGACAGCTCTTCCTACAGCCCGCTCGGTTTGGCATTTCCCAGGAGGGAGAGGCTGTGCCTCTCTCAGCAGTCCATGCTCCCATTTATTCCGGCTCTGCCACACACTGTTCAGCCTCTGCTGACAAGCCATGGCCCCCACGCCACGAGTCGCTTACTCCTTGCTCAAACCAAAGGCTGGGCAGCTCTGTGCTGACTCCTGGGCTGCTTTGCTGAGCAACTTCCATCGGTAGGTCTGGCAGCATTTTGCAACTACTAATCAAACCTGAAACAGTGGGAGGTCAGTAGATTATTATCCCCATTTGCACACCAGTGCTCTGCTCCTCACACTTATTGCTACAACAGCATTTTTACTCCAATCCCACCCCTAGCCTCAGTGTGACTCCTCATCACGCTCTTCTGCTCTCCCAGAGGAAGACTTCAGCTTCCATGTCACACCCCTGCAGACACGGTGAACAAGCACAGACAGGATTATCCAAACCAAGCTGTCATTCGTGGGAGTTGAGCACAAAAAGAAAACCAAATGTCAACGGGCCAGGTCACAGGCCTTCAACAGAAGCCTTTGATCACCTGTCCAACACCTTTCCTGCTCAAGGCACGTATCCAGGACCAGGAGGAAAGCAATGCCTGGGACAAATCCTAGCCCTCCAAACTCTGTGTCTTGCACAGGATTTCCACAGGTAGCAGAGAAGCGGGCGGCTGAGCTCCCGCAGGCACCTCCCTGCTGTCACACTGCCTTGACACGCTTTCCTCAGCTGGGGTTTGAAGATCAGCTCGGGGTTGTCCTTCAGCTGCCAGCACACTTGCTGCAATTACTCTCTTCTGCTACAAAGCCTTTTGGGTGTCCCCAGGGAGCCCGGGAAGGCCCTGCCAGCTCCATATTGCACAAACGGGTGGAACACATGAAAGAAATTACAGATTTAGTGCCCCTTAGCTCACCTTCCTTAAACTCCACCTGTGAATTGTACAGTCACAGAGCTTTTCCCTAACTTAAGGTGTACGTGTTTTTCTTCAAGCCCCATGAGAGGAGAGATAATGAAAGGGAGATGAGAGTAAAACAGCAAAAGGGTCACCGTAGGGGAACTCTAGCTTTTCAAATTTGAGTCTTTCAAGGAATGAGTTGCTGATTTTCTCTTCCTGCCGAGTATCATAAAGCAGCAAGGAGGTCATTGTAGGTGAACACAGAGTTTTTCAAAGCTGAGCCTTTCAAGGAAAGAATTAATGATTTCCTCTTAGTGCTGAGTATCACAGCTGCAGGTGTGGTGCAAAGCTGAGGAGACAAGAGGCTGTCTGAGAATAAGTAGAGGATCTGCGTTTCTTTAGGATGATTGCGACTGTTTCCACCTCCAGTCATGATTACCTTAATTAACTGTAAGAAAACAATGCCAGCTTGATCTCAAGCTCTGGGCACACCTGCTGCAAGTGGCTGCTGCTCCTTCCCTTCCCCTGAAAACTTTTTAACCTGGGCCAAGTTCAGGAAGAATGCCAGAAGAGGGAGGTTTTACACACACCGATGATGTGGCAACCTACTCTCTCCCCCATGTTTTTAAGACTTAGTGCTGCTGTGACAGCCACAGAGATGACAAATACAGAACTACTGATGGGGCACCACAAGAAAAAAAACCCAAACACTATTTTCTTCTCACTGAATTATGGCCATATAGAGAGTGCTTCTTCCTCCCCAGCCCAAGATATACAGGTTTGCTTCTACCGAGACCATTTAGTATCGATCAACAGCAGAGAAACAAAGAGCACAATATATGTATTTTTTTTTCAGCTAGAAGCAACTCCGCTCAGCATCACATGCTGCCAAACCAGGACAGCAGCCTGCTCCTTGTCCCAGGGCAGCAGCTCGTAGGGTCACATTTAAAGAAACTCACCAGGGCATCGCTCTCATCGCTGTTAAAAAACCACACACGCAACACAGAACAACTTGGGAAACCTGCAGAGGCTGCTACAACACTTTTCTAAAGTTTACTTACAGCTCCTCCCTATGCAGAGCGTGGCAAATGTGCATAGCCTGCTCCACTTCACTGCTGAGGTGTGAAAGCCGATGGCAGCGGAGGGATAACTGCTTGTTTCAAACGACCAGATGATTAAGTGCATCTTCAGATGGCTCAAGTGAACTGCAGCTTCCTCTTCTGGAGTGGCTCTAGTGAATGCCCACGTGCTTTGCTCCTACAGCTCCTGTGCTGGTCGCACGCAAGAGCTGCAATCCAGCTAAGTTATTAAACCTCCTCTGGACGTGGTCAGAGCTTCAGACTGCGAAGAACGGGACAAATAAGTCACCAGAAGAGGGCAAAACGCAGGACAACCTGCCCCTCGGGGGCAGAGCACCCTAGAGAAAACAGCCTCTCCTTTAAGGGTGAGCTGCCAGCTCTTATTAAATAAATAAAAAGAGTAGCAGCAAGTGCCAGCATAGGTAGAGCAGTTTTTCTTTTTAAGATTATCAGCTTTTATTCCGTAAGAATAGAAAACAAGCAC
Organism: Chloroceryle amazona; assembly: GCA_027560015.1. Lineage (NCBI taxonomy): Eukaryota > Metazoa > Chordata > Aves > Coraciiformes > Cerylidae > Chloroceryle > Chloroceryle amazona. The sequence continues at coordinate 47,159 of JANHFX010018780.1, read as the reverse complement.
TTGTGAAAGTGAGTAATCCTGCTCCTGTCTCGATTGTGCTACAAGAAGTTCTAACAGAGGCAGCGAGATCTTGGCAGTTCTGGTTTCTCCTGTGAGCCATGCAGTAAAACTGTACTGAGAATATATTTCCATGAGATGAAAAAAGAAGTCCAAGTCAGGAGTTTATCTTTGACTGTCACTTCTGAAAGATGCTAAGCAAGTCTGAACTAATAGAAAAGGATTCTCCTCACTGTACTTGTTCTTTTGGAATAATTCATTAGCTAAATACTTTTCAACCCATACAGTCAAAGATTAAGTCCTAGCTGAAGGCTCTTGCCTTATTTAAATGGGTCTTCCTAACTTATCTTCTATTATCACCTCCACTGGGATTTGGTGTCAATCACTGTCCTAAAAAAACCCCACAAACCTCAGTACATCCACCGTAATTATTTATTTTCAACAGAAAAAGCTCTGAGTTACAATGTCAGTGACAATCTCTGTCATTAGCATAAAGAAGACTGGTACTTTTAAATGAGTGACTCAAACTTCAGGGGGGAAGAACCATTCTTCTGTTACTTTTTCTTGTCTTGGCAGAATTTTAAGACAAAGAGGAGATAAATGTTACTGCTCATTTCAGGGCAAGGAGCTGAAGAGCTGTAAAACCATAGCCACAAGCTTATGGGCTTTTTGGTGGGATTTTTTTCTTCTTTTTTCCTTGATAAAGCAACATTTTGACACAGAGAACAAAGAACTTGCCAAGATTTTCAAATACTCAGCTAACGTTTTTAAATATCCAAATGCCTTCAAAAGCAAGGAAATAAACAAGCCCTTTCCCCTCTCTGCTCTGTCAAAAAGAAAACATCTCAGGATGATTCCTGTGGTTACCTTTTAAATTCTATTTGTTACCTAAAAAAAAGTTTCCTGGGACTCCGCCAGAATATTTAGGATTAAATCTCTTACTGATGCTCACCACAGAGTCATCAGAATACATAATTTATGGCTTCCGTGCTGTTCAGGAAAAAGGAGACATTGCTTTAATATCTATTAGTAATCTGTCACTGTTATTTACATGAGGGAGAAGTGTTAATAAAGGTTGGCATTTTTCCCTGATTCATTTTGGGTGCAGCAGCAGCTCCTGCTGAAAACTGCCTGGTACAGCTGCCCAGGCTGGGCTGGCTCTGCTCCGTAGCTGTGCTGCTGATGCCATGCAGCAGCATGAAGGTGCCAAACCTGCTCCAGATTCTTTCCTTCCTTCTGGAAAAAAGATTATATTTCACAGCATAAACACCTCCTTCTGAACACCTTTTTATTCGTGTCTTGGAGGTTTTATCCCCTCTACTGCTCATAGCCACTGCCTGCTTATGAATGCAGGAAAGCCAACCTGGGTACCTGAAGGAGGAGCCCGAGCAGAACTGAAGCTAAGTTACTCTTTGTAACACAAGCCAAATGGCACCAGTGGAGCAGACATATACTTCAGTATGAACTCTAGCTTTGTAAACCTGAAGGTTATTCTGTTGGCAGGCAGGAATGGCAGCAAGCGGTCCCCAAACTGCAGCTCTTGAGCCATTCTGTGTTTTCCTACACGTAACTCAAACCCAGCTCCCCAGTCAAGGCTCGCCCCTGTGGTCAGCAGTGGATCAGTGTGTACTGGCACACGGAGAGCTGGGCAATCCCATCGCCTCAGCTCCCAGCCAGAATGAGCCAGGACAGGCTGGGGCCACTGGCTCAGAGCAGCCTGCTGCCACAACCGAGCCGCCGGCGCTGGAAAGCTGCTGCTCTCCCGCAACGAGGCGACACGCTCGAGTTTCCCTTCCCCACTCACTGCCCTCTAAAGAGCTGCCTCAGGACTGAGCGGAGCCTGTGATAAATGGAATGGAGTTGGGAAGGCTGGCCACCCATACACTAGCACCAGTTTGGTGTTTTCTTAGTAGCACGGCAGAGCAGAGAGGGGCAGAGGTGTGCATTCAGCCTCCAGCAGTCACAGGAGACCTGAGCTCACCATTCCTCTCCCCAGCGAAAAGACAAGAAACGATGCACAACAGAAAGACCCCAACCAAAACCTCCCCCTCCAGAAACGAGAACTCAAGTTTGCATTTGCGGTCTGCAAAGAGAAATACTCCCCCAAAGCCAGATCTAATCTCAGCTGAACTGAAACTAGCTCAACTGAGCTTTGCGTAGCAGAGTCAGGAACAGAGATGTGCCTGTAAAATCTCTTCTCCACCCTTAGCTGGGTAGTCCTGATAAAGCTTCTGGGAACAGTAAAAATGAATATTGCAAAGCAACAAAAAGCCCTGCAGGGTGTCCTAGGCTGATGAGGAATTATACAAGGCTCATTGGACCAACTCCTGGCTGACTAAAAACATTCAGCATTTACCCCATAATTCTGCTGAATTACTACACTGTTATTTAGCTGCATTTTCATTTGCATAAAGCCAAAGGAAACGCATCTCTCTGTGCTTTAAATTGTTGCTCTTCAAGGTTTTTGAGAGTAGCACTTTCCTTTACCTGGGAGCTGCTTAATAAACAACATCCATCATTATTTAGCCTTCTCTTGCGTGTGGTTCTTTAGTCCTTCTCCTGGATCCCAAGGAGACAAATCATAGGGAATTACTCAACCTTTAATTTACTTTTGATTTAAAAAAACCCCTCCAAAACTAAAGGCAGCAAGAGGCAAAAGATGGGCAAACTGTTTCAAAGGCAGAGAAACTTTGGAAGATGTAACTGTGCAATTCTCACACCTCTTTTTTTTTAGGTCCCAAATGGACTAAAAATCAGCCTCACATGTGCTAGTGAGCAGCTTTCATTTGCTACTTGAATCATGCACCAGTCAGGCGAAGAACCACTCTTGCTGGTTTCAAGGTTAGGCTGAGGTAACCCCGTTTCACAGATATTTTTTGTACCAGAGAAGATGAAGTATGAAGACAAACTAGTTTCCTAAATTGTGAAGATAAGGAACATAAATTCCAACTAAAAACACAGCCTTGCACCATGAAATGGAAATTACCTCTAAACCCGCTGCCAGTATTACTCTAACACTCCGCTGGAAAAATCATATGGAGCCACAAACTCAAATGGCCATCCAAGTTCTATAATAACCACTTAGTTCAAGATTTAATCCTCTACTTACTCCCCCACAAAATCCGCCTGTAAATAAATAACACATTTCCCAGAAATAGGTGCAATAGAATTGTCATAAAACGGAATACGGTGTTTGTTCACTTTCCACAACCAGATGCAGATTGGGAGTAGACTCCCATTAATTCTCCCGAAGAACACCAACTCTAACACACATAATGAATGCATCAAAGGTAATAAAATCAGAAAACGCAGCATTACAAAAATTTTATAGGTTCCTTCTGGATGAAAAACTTGATGAAAAACAGTTTTAAAAATAGAGCTGCAAATTAAAGTAGGAGACAACGGGCAAATTATCTTGACACAGAAAAGGGAAGGGCGGAGGAAAGGTCCAACTTGGTTACAGGGCACACACATCAGCCACAGGTAACAGAGGGTGACAAACTACTAACAAATAAAACAACAACTGAGGCATAACCTGTGTTCTGCTTTGCTTATCAAGGTAAGACCAAGACTTATCTCCAGGCAGTTCAGAATATACCAGAACAAAATCAAACCCGAAAGGCAGTCTGCATCTGAAAGCAGGAAATAAACTCTCTCCAACTGCTTCTTTGAGTGGGATGGGAGAAAGGAGACAGAAGAAAGAGCTTTTCTATGCAAGAGTTGCCCTAATTTTAAAATGCATGCTCTGGACACTTGAACCTGCAAAGTCCAGATCCAAAATATAATCCTGCAAAAACTTCAAAGCCCAATCTACAGCCCAGCTCAGACGCAGACACGTGGCAGTGGTGCAGTGATCCCTTTGCTGGGCTGGGATGACTCCGAGCCATCGCTCTGGTTTGCCATGGCCAAGGAGACTGGCACTGCTTTAGTCTGAAGATGCTCAGATCCCAGCTGGCATTTCAGCTGTCACTGGCCACGGACAATTCCTTTTCAGCCAGGAGATGTGGTGGTCAGCTAAGCACAGCTAACTGACCCCTCCACTCCTCAACTCACTGTCTTGGTGTTTTACATGAACTATTCAAAGTTTAATGCTTAACTTTTGCTGGTAGCCACCCAGGTGACTACAGTCCCAGCTTCCCTCCTTGGACAGACAGGCTGGATCACCACAGGTTTTTAGGGAAATATCAGGTCCTCTGCCCTATTACCTATTCCCATTTGAACTGGTCAGCACTGTGAGGCACACACTCCTCTGGCTGTGCCATGTACATTGGTGGGTATCTATATGAAATGGTACAGAACACAGGTAAAATTTAAACCACGTAATTCTTTAAAAGGCCACAACTCCACACCAGCTCCATGTTTGACAGGCCAAAGTAAAATTTCAGTGGCTGCCAGCACAGCAGAGTGACTCAAATTGACTGACCACGACAATCAGGTTTCCTGTTTAGACTGCGAGGGTGCATGCAGAGAAAACCACACATGTAGTAACAATAGCCCACATTTGTCTCACTCTGTATTTGTTCAGTCAGTTGTCTTATTTGTCTACTCGGTGTTGATTTTTATACACACATGTGCATGTATAGGCAAATGTAAATCAACTGAGAAAAAGGTGACCCAGGAGCAGAGATATAAAGCTTGGATTCGGCTCCAGTTTCTGCCACAGACAACTTCTGAGCCCCTTGGGAAATCACTCACACTGAGATGCTTCCTCATTTCCCATTAATTTCATTTAATCCGAGGCATTGTCTCTTTGTGGGATATTCACTTTACCTTCAGGTACCTGCCTAAATCAGGAGCCCAGGCTCCCCCTGCAGCCAGCCGCAGAAAGAGGCTGCCCAGCAGACAGATCCAGGATGCAATTTTCAGACATCCAAAACACCCTGGAGGACCTTCTTTCTCTAGTATGTAAGGACTGCAGGGAAGCTAATTTGAACTACGGCAGCAAAGTCTCTGTCTGCAGTGTAAGTGCATCCGTGTCAGCCTCCTGGGCACTTCAGTTCTGGCCCAGAGAAGAGCAATGACCACACTTGGCCATCTCCAAATGCTCTCAGGAGAGTAAGTGCAGCAAAGGCTGGAAGGTATCAAGGTATCGTGGCGATGAGGTTGCAGAGGAGACAGGCAGTGACCTAAGGGGTCAGAATCTGCTCTTGGAGAGGTTTGTGAGGAGCTGTGAAGCTTACACAGCAGACTTGCATCACTTTGGATGCACTGTACAGAAAGACCCAGCCCATCCAACAGTTCTACCTCGTGTTTTTGGGAGGCCCCAGGGGCAAGAGGCACCAATAACTCTGTAACTTCAATTTCACCTTGAAGAGTTGCAGGAATGTATTTTAAATGCATTATATTTACCCTTATACACTATATCCATATAGACACATACAGCGTTAACTATTTCAAGGTCCCCGCAGAGAGCTGTTAGCACAGACAGAACATGGGGCTGCATAATATTTAAGCCACATGCACCATCTGCTCCAACATTTTAATGTAATTTAACAGGAAATAGCTGAGCAGGAAAAAAAAAAGAGAAATCCATGCTAGATGAAAGATATTAAATTTCCCCTTCCCCCAACACCCCCCCACTGCTTGATATATGAACCGAGCTCACCCATAACTAATATTTGATTTAAGAACATATTAATAAAATTATAAAGACAAAACAGAACCCAGTCCTGTCTAAGGCAATATTGACATTTTTTCTGTTAACTACTGGCCTGCTGCTCCTGAAGAAGTGTCCACACTGATAATACTTCTGCCAAAAACAAAAACAAAAGCAAGGGACAGGTTAAGAACTTAAAAATTGTTACTTCCCCTCAGTCAGAAATGTTGATGATCTTCAATAAATGAGTAAAAAAAAACCATTTATTTACAGCAGCATCAAAGCCAAGCAAGTTCTACATGTTAAGACTTGTATTTGGCTGAAGGTGGCAGCCCTGGGACAGTACTACTGAAGTTTTGGGAGTAAGTCCTGTAACTGAGGTGTAAAAGGGCTTCCAGATGGGAAGCACACCAAGAATCAGGTTTCACCAAGGAGCATGCTCATGACAAATAAGCCTCCAACTTTTCCAACAGGAGCAACAAGATGCAGAAGTTGACCAACTCCTTTTGCTGTGGTCAGTAGTGTCCATGAGGATGTTGGGACAAGGCTAGCAAGTTTTGCATTAGAAGTACACACAAATTAACAAGAATACAGCAATAGGAAAACCCCTTTGCTGCAAATTCAGGGTATTACACACAATGGGAAGACCAAGGCTGCCCAGCAGGACTGTGGCTATGAGGATGTACAGACCAGCTCCCACCCACGGGGGGACTGTCTGACCAGGAGCCTTTGGCCTGGAAAGAAGTCAATGACCAGAGTTACACACGAGACTGGAACAAATCCTGTGTGGCTTGAACAAGGACAAAGAAACAGCTGCTTGCCTCTTGCACGAGAGAGAAGCTGCTCTACCTGTAACTCTGACTTGTGGCTCAGAGCGAAGAGGCAGTGATTCCTGATGCAAGTCAGGCAACTTCTTGCTGGAAGCCACAGCAGAGGGTGAAGGTTTACTGAGAATTTTTCAAAAAACACTTAACAAATGAATGGACAAAAACTCCACAGTGCCCACTGAACAGCAGCGTACCCTCTCCAGCTCAGGAACCCCTCAGCTGCAGGAGCATGTGAGGGAAGGATCACACATGTTCCCCCCGTCTTTAGGTGCCTGCTTGGGATGCCATCGTGACACAGGAATGCCCCAGACTTTGGTTTGATCTGGTGTGCCACCCTTATGTTATTTTATTGCATGCTTTAAGAGCTCCAAAACATGACGGTAAGTCTTACGGAAAAATGAGAGAGTTCTCTTATGCTTTTGTTTGTGGGTTTATAGCTTCTCTCTCTCTTTTTTTTGGAGGGGGGGGAAGGAAGGGAAGTGTTTGTTCAGGTGTTGGTTTTTAAATGCTTGGGGTTTTGGGGTAAACTTTAGTCCAAATTTCTTGCTTCCATCCCCAGCTAACATATTCTGCAACAGCGAGCAGAGAGAACATTGCCATTGATTTCAATCAGCACAGGATCACACCCTAACTGCTTCCAATTTCACAGGTACTAAGCAACACTATGTGACCGCAGCCTCGAGTAAGCAACAGCCTGCGTTCAAAGGTCTGCATCGTGCAACTCCACACAGACCTGGGCACTCTGGCACCTCTCAGTGATCACCAGCTTCACAAATCTTGGATAACAAACTCTTGAAAGACAGAAACAAATACCTTACGTGCTGTTAATTGATTTTAGCTTTACTGAAGTGTAAAATTCCTTGTATCTTTGTCATGGACCTAAAACTGAGACTACCTGCTACTATATTGTAAAGTTTCTATATTTTCCCCCAGTGCTAACCAGAATTAAAGTGATTTTTGATATCAAAATTGATATATAGCATTCCTATTAAAGTTACATACTCGAGTAAAGTTTAAGGTGAAAAAAAAGAGAGCACACAACAATGGAAAGTTAAACAGTGCAGTACGTTCGATTTTACACTACTTATTGACAGGGATCTTGTATGTTCACATTATACCAAATAATCACAGCCTGCCCTGAGCTTACAAAGAACTGCTTGCTCTCAACTAATGCAAAACTAAACACGTAAAGTTCTCAATATTAAAATAATCTGAATAAAATACCAGTTTTTCCTCTCCATCCTTCGTGCCTACAGGTAACTTTTAGAAAGCAAAATCATCGGGTGACATTGCCCTGTATTAACGCCCATTAAAATATATGCTGTTGCTCTTAATGCAGTTTACAGCCTCATGAATAGCCATGCTGAGCATAAAAGAAACAAAACTGAAAAATTAAGTTACCATTTACCCAGCAAACAAACAGCAATATGAGACACATCACGTTCCTCTTACTGCACTTCAGAGATACAGGAGTACTCCGAGATGGCAAATATTAGGAGATGCTACTTGCTCCTGATACTTTTAAATCCTAACTATGAATGCACTCGACCTCTCTTGGAAGAGAGGAAAACCCACACCCTAACTCGCCAGCTTCTTTCCAAGCCGACGTGCTCATCTCCTCACAGCACAGAAGGAAAGGCAAGCTGTCTGTGCACGGGCTCCAGCTCCCCCGTCCCATTGCTCCGCTTGCACTGCGGCTGGCCAGGCTGCATCCCAGCCTGGGGCTGTGTCCCAGCTCAGGGCTGCCACCAACAGCCACATCCACGTTCCCCAGGGAGAAGGGGCACTTGGGGCTGAAGCTGCCTGTGCTGGAAGCATTTGCTAATAGAGATGCCAATGAAGCGATGGGTTTGCGTACCTGAGTTAACCAGCTGCTGCTCCATGACCCCGCAGCCCAGGACCTCCAGCCATTCTCCTTGGAAGTTGATCTCCATCTCAAAGGAAGGGTGAGTAAATGGGAAGTAGCAGTCTACCCATCTGACTTGCAGTCCTGTAGCAGTGTTTAAAGAAAATAAACAAATATGAAGCGTGTGCACTTAAAAGGCCATCCCTCCAACCATCTGTAAAGCTTGCCCTTCAACTAATGACACCAATTACAGCAATCCAGAGAAAATAAATAGCAAACAAACTCATCTACAACACTTGGGCGAGGTGATAAATCTTAAAACTTGCAGAAAAAAATGACCGTGTCTTTTCTAATATGAAAAACACTTTGTGCGATTCAAGCACCCTTTGAAACCAAATCAATCATCTGTCAAACTCCAGCAACCACCTGGCATCCAACAAAAATGAGTCAAGATCACGGGAAAGTCAGGAATATTGTTACTCTTCACACCAGGAGATGACTAACTGCTCCCCCCAGAAAGCTAAGTCTTTAACTTTTACTGAATATTTTATGGACCAGCCAGGCGAGTTCTTCTGTTAATGGGAAACTCTTTAAAATACAAAGCTGCTCCTTCTGTAAATGTTTAAATATGAATGTTAAAATAGATATTAATACCTACAGAAGTAACTCTCTATCCCCCCAGAGCTGTACGTGAGGTACGCTGTACATCAACACTCCTGCAGTTCTCCTGAATACAGGACATTTACATCTTGTAATGAGCTACACAAATTTTCTTTCACTAAAGAATTTTCCAGCCATTAAATGTCAAGGGGGAAAAAAAAATGTCAAGAAACATGAATGGTAAAACTCAGAAGGGAATTAAACTGTGAATTCTGTCAGCTCGTGCCTTAACCCCAAGCCCATCTTTCCCTTCAGCTAAGCCAAATGCTAATCAGCATCAGGATCATTATCAACCAGGCAGGTCTGGATCTGAAAATAAGGGGCAAGGCAAAGGTTGGGTGGGTGGCCGTGACTGTTAACGCCTCTGGTTTGATTTTAAGGCTTTTTTTCTCTTTTGTTCCTTAAAAGGAATTTAAAGCATGAAATTACATGATGCATATGGAGAGCTTTTCTAATTTATATATTATTTTCTGTAGCCTCAAGGATTAGATTTTCCCTCGATTATATCTTGGATTATTCTGATTATTTGGAACATTTAGTGTGGCTACAGAAACTGAAACCCTAAGTTACAAATGCCTGATAAAATACCTGATAGTTAAGGGGAGCTTTTAAGGATGTGATGAACTTCCACACGGAGAGGCAGGTTTCAAAACAAACACGTGGCTCCTTCTGGATTTTCTTTTATCTCGTAAAAATCAACCTCAGGAGGTTATGTGAATGATAAAGTGTTAGGATAATTTTACACGCAGAACTCGGACAGCTGGCAGTTACAGCACTCAAAACTGCACTGTGACACCAGCACCTCACTGCTTTGGCAGCATAACAACAAAAACTGTTACACAGACCAAAAAAAGTCAGGTGTATACACCACAGGCTGGTGTGGGGAAGACTTACTTCCTGATCTTACTATAAATGCATTTTTAACCCTAGGGCTGTACAACTCTGCATTCACCGCAAAGCCACGTACGTGCAAAACAGCTTCATTCAGTTTGCAAGAATAACATTGAATGTTCAAGTTGATGGTTTAGTTTTGGTTTTGTTTTTAATCCTCCGATTAATTAAAAACAAATAGGAGGGGGGGATTTCTCTGCTTTTTTTCTTAAATTGCAATAAATTTTAAAAGGAAAATAAAGAATTTAAAGCTCTTTAAGTGCAATGCCTATTAGTACTTAGAAGCATTTGTTTGAAATGCCAGCAAGCAAACAACAATCTGAATAAAACAAAAATTCATCAAGAAATTCATCCTCTCGCCTTCATTCTCTTCTCTACATGAAGAGTTAAACCCATATAGCATAAGAATAATTTTATTCATACAGTTGCCAGGACCCTTGGGAATACCTCTGTAGTTTACATTCAAGTGTTCTGTCAACTTCTGCCTCTGAAAGACTTGATGGGAAAGCAGAGGGGCTCAGCCTTGGGCAAGATTAAGCCGTCGAACGGCACCTCTATAGATTGTCACAGGAAAGACTTAAAGGGATTAGGAAGATTAGGCTTTCTGTAGTACTGTTTAATTTAACTGATTAGGTTGAATTTATTTCTTCACACACAGCCTATGAAATGCTGGCAAAAAGGGTCTGTCTTTTCTAGAAATGCGAGGAGGCTGAGAGATCTGTAACTGTCTTGGAATACCCACAGTGCTGAATCTCACCGAGCCTGGTCACTGGGTATAAACCCAGTCCCTTCCTCATTCCCAGAGGGATTTCTATTAGCAAACGTCCCCCGCTGGCCTCCGTGTCCACGGGAGCCGTTCAGCGGGCACGGGGCCGTTCCTAACGCACGGGTCCCACCTCCAGTGGGCAGGAAAAGGGAACAGTTACTGTTATGCCTGAGTACTGAATCCAGGTAAGGAACTGGTCACAGCCTGCACTCAGTACTGGTGTTATCAGATGCTAAGCTAACCTGAGTCTCACCGTGAACAAGGCTTGACCAGAGGTACTGAAAAAGAAAGAAAAAAAAACCAAACCAAATGAAACCAACACATTAACAGAGCCCACAGCCACACTGCAGCACAGAAGCAACAAAGCCAGACCCAGATGGTCCTCAGTGACCAGAAATTCTCTTTGTTGCTGGGAGGATTATTTTTAGAGAAGGAGGCTATGGGAGAAAAAGGAGAGGGGGCAGTGGGGGTGCTGGGGAGCACAGAAGGTATCGAGCCACAGCCACTTGAGGAGGGTGTTGATTTGTAAGCACTCTGCACCTCACTGCTCCAGCTAATTCATCTCCCTTGCAGCAGACAGGAGCTGGCTGCCCATAAACCAACATTGGCTCACGATTTTCACAAGTTATTAACCAGACTGTTGTGTCCCCAGTGATTTTATGGTTTTTCTTTTTAAAGCCCTTACACTCACAGATGTCCATGCACTCCAAGGAGATACCAGTATGATAAAGTTAAGAAGAACAGAACATATTTGATTTAAAAGACACCCAGTAGCTGTTCAGTGAGAACCAGCAGCACAGCGTAAGTCACCCTCCCACCTTCTCTCACCAGTGCCTAGGAACTGGGTAGAGAAATATGGGACAGCAGTGAATTTTGGGCCATTTAATGTAAAGCAGCAAGTCACAGAACCAGCACACAGTCATTCTTTTCTATTTGCTAGAGGGAGATTACTTTCAAACCTCCTGGGGGTCCAGAAGGCTTCTGGCAAACCACTGGAGGGTCAAAGAAAGAACTGGATTTGGGAAAGACTGGCTGACTTGTGAGGAGCAGGTCGCCTGGGATCCCTGCATCCAGGCTGGGCGGGAATCTCTCCAGAGAAGGAGACTCCACAGCCTCTCTGGGCAGCCTGGGACAGGCCCTGGCACCCTCATACCAAAGAATTTGCTCCTCCTGCTCAGGTGGAGCCTCCTGGGTTCCAGTTTGTGCCCGTTGCCCCTTGTCCTGTTGCCGGGCACCACTGAAAAGTTCCTGGCCCCATCCTCTCAGCAGTTGCCCTTTAGATATTCATAAACATTAAGATCCCCAAATAATATCCATCATTCCTTTGCCCGTTGGCAAAGCCAGGAAGAAATGAAGACACAAACCTTGGGAATAAACGCAGGTACAGATTTCTATGAAGTTCTGACATTCCTCCTGACAACCTGGCAATCTTTTGGTGTACTGTTTACTGGCACGTAAAGTCAACACTAAAGTATCCAGATGTTGTGGTTGTGTCAGATAAAGCAGAACTGCCTCATTAAACGTTAGGAGAACTAACCTAGAACAGCGCAGAAGAAAAACAACCCAACAGACAGGTCAGAGATCTGACCTTTCTGCAGAGATCCTGCAGAGATCCTGCATCTATCACCACCCCGAGCTGGCAAACTCCCAGAGCAGCACTGCAGAAGCGCAGAGATCCAAGTCCAGGACTTCAGACCTAAGCTAGTTTATGTAAAGCTGACTTCCACAGTAGACTTCATCTGCAAGCCAAACAATCTGCCTGCGAGTAACAGTTGACTGTATGACAATGCAACATTTCAGCAGCTCCCTGCAGCTGTGATCACGCCATCCTGCCGGAGATGATGTGCAACCTCACTGCAAGGTTCTGCTGACGGTGCAGGCTGGAAAGAATACGACTCACGGGAAGTAGAAAAGGAATGACTTTTTTTTCCTGCTTTTAACAGAACATGGGACCTTGCAGAATATTTACAAGAGAAACAGAGAATTTTTTCCAGCAGCAATAAATACAGTAAAATACATTTGGATTTTAGGCTAAAAATCTAAGGGAGTTGAGACACAAAAGTAATTAAAATAATTGTGTAAAGTGGAGAGCATAATAAAAACTAAAAGATGGCAGCTGTCAAAAGAAAAAAATAGTAAGTTATGCATGCCCCTGGTCCCCTGCTCTGCACCCATCTCTTACACCCCCCCCAACATGTTCCTGCTCACTCTGTTACCCTGACACGCTGCTCTCCAAAAACTCTTCACAAACACGCAATGATTCATCACAGAAGGTTGTGCCCCAGCACTTCAGAAAACCAAGAGGAGAGCGTGTGGCCTGGCGGGCCGTGCTCAGCACTCAACAGCCAGCAGCAGTCCAGGAGGAGAGGTGCACGAACCTAGAACCTACCGTCCCCAAAGAGGCGAGTCATCAGCTTGGTGAGCACTTGCTTCAGGCTGAACTCCACCAGCCTCACGGCCTCCATGGTGTGGCACTCCTGCTTGTGCGCCGTGCGGTGCCCTCGCTCGAACAGCTGTAAGCCTTCGCCGTCCTGAACGCTGGAGAACAGCTGGAACAAAACCACCCGTGCTCTGGGTCAGTGACTTGAGGGAAAGCAGAGAATGGAGTTTTATTGATTTAACTGGGAAGCTTACCTGCTAAGTCTGTCTCGTGGAAAAGAGTAAAGACTCATTTTAGACAAATTCTGTTCATAAAACAGAGGCAAATCATCGTAAGAATGGAAGTATTCAGACAATATTTGGTTTATTTCTGTAGATCTTCAAGTAACTTGATTAGCTGCAGGAAAGTACTGATTTATAAAGGAAACATCTCTTTTCTGACCCTGTTACTTTGAAAGTTATGCGGAACAAAGTTCACTGTACAGTACCTGTAAATTATATCCCCAGAGCCACAACACACGATGGCATTTATCACAGCTTCAACTTCTTTAAGCAACTGAATGATGTAAAAGAAATACCAACACACCCAATACTTAAAAAGCTGTAATCAAATGACCTTAAATAAAACAAAGAACAAAAAATATCCCTGTGGTCCCACCAAAAAGCCCCACCAAACCCAAAGACCTGGCAGTTTAAGGAGACCTTACCCAGCTTGTCTTTGATTTATCTTGGGTGACGTTTTCCTGCATTTCCCCCCACCCAGCACCTTTCTGGGCACAGTTTTACACTCTGAAGAGAAGGTTTGTCTGAAATCCTTACAGCTGTACAAACCCCAACTCTGTTAAGTCCAGAGGGTAGGAAGAGCTGATTGCCAAAGCATTTCTAGTGCCCTTTCCTATCCCTCTCCTCCTTGATCACACTCCGAGAGGAAAAACAGCCACCCTGAGATTTTCTTCACATTAAGTCTCCCAGCTCTTCCTCAGCTGCCACCACGACCGGTGTGTAACCGTAACTTGCACATGCCCAGAAATTGTTTTAATCGTAGTTTGATGCCTTCAGTGCACTAAATGCTCTAGAAAAAGTTCCTCTGGTAGCCCTCAAATGCTGGGCGCGATCAAGACAAGCTTCTAGCACAATTCATACAGACAAAGCACATGAAATATCAGATAAAACAATTACCTGACAGTCTAAGAAAAATATCTTTACCAGTCAGAAGGCAGCAGCTTGACAAAACTAGGTATTGCAATTTTAAATCACAGAATGGTAGGGACCAGCCTTAACAGAGTCCCCAGAGGGCAGGGAGCGGTGAGGGGCACTGGGTGTTTCTCCAGAGAGTCCATGGGCTCCTGCCAATGCTGGCACAGCTGGGGTTGGAGTCGGACTGAGAAAAAAGAAGCCTTAGAGTTGTATTAAAATTTATTCCCTTCTTCCCATTCAGGGACATTGCTACATCAATATGAGCAGCTCTGAACTGATCCCCCCATTTCACTGCTGCAATGAGTGAATGGTGCTAAGCACACGCCTTGGATCAGGGACACTTCAGCTTCTCTGGAGACACAAAGCCAGGAAAGTCAAAGCCTGAATAAAATGAAGAATCACCTACAGCCACTGCCTTTTGGTGTCAGTTCTTCTCGAGCCTGTATCTGAGCAAAGGGGGGAAAATAAATAATCTTGCATAAAACACTAACACATCCGAGATGCCACCACCTCACGTGCATTATTCCTTCAGTTCAGCTCAAAATAAACCACACTATTTTATAGTATTGAAGATGATCAGTTGTTACCACCACCAGAAAAGAAGTTTCCTGTAGCCATGAATCGAGCACCTGTGTCTGTCTAGTGGGAGGACAAGTCTTTTCTTTAAGGGAAGGTGAGCAAAGCACTGAATATTGTGTCATCACACACAAGTTAAAAATTAATGCTTACCAGGACTTATCAGCACATCTGACTGATGCTGCATTACAGAGGAGACAGAAAGGAATCAAAGTGACCTTACCACCAGACTTGAAATTTACTCACAATTTCGGTCATAACAAGAATAAAGTGAAATTTGGTAACACACAACAGCCAGAAGAGACCAGGTTTTAATGAACAGACACAGTGAGCTATGCTCCCTTACCAGCACCTCAGGGCATCTCCCAGCCTGGCACGGAGGGCAGAAGTCCCGCAACATTTCCTCAGTGACTCGACTGACTTTTCTTAATCTCACATCACTTCATCATCCGTACGTTTAGGAACCAACCCAAGATGAAGTGTCTCTAGCAGGCTCCAGACCAGGCAGATCTGTAGCTCCATCCTGTCTTCCCACACTGCAGGTGTATGCCCCCGGCCACCCCTGCACACACCAGCAGTTAAGGGAAGGACTATATCATGCTCACGTACTTGTACCTGCAGCCAAACAAGTCTTTACTCTGAAAAGTCGTTGGACTTCCCTTGTAGCTGGGTAAGCCAAAGTTTGAAGCAATATTTTATGTAAGACTTTGCGATAAAAGATGCACGAGCAGCCGCTGAGCTTTCTAGACCACTGACCACTACGAAAAGCTCGCAGACCTTCCAATGCCCTTCGCTGTCAAGATTTCAACAGCAAAATAACAAAGAATACAATGTGGGTCCTCGGATCAGTGAAGCTCTATTTATTATGACATGATTTATACCCCACGACTCAGAAAATACTGAATAATACAACATTCACAACTCAGGTAGACATCCACAAGCGTCAAGTCAGTTCCACCTTAACTAGGCAAGCCCTTCATTCCCACCCCTCCACCACATCACAGCTTCAGCAGCAAATTCACCTCAGAATATTCTAGCAAAATAATGCTGCTTTTTTTATCATCGTGGTGTTTGGGAACACCAGCTCAGGTGGTCCTGCTTCTCTCGGGGAGCAGCTCTCAGGCTCCTGGAACTGTTGCACTGCTCAGAGCCAGCACCTCTAGCAGCAGCACCTGAAGCGTGCTGTCAGACAGGTGTTCACACCTAGCCCAAAGCAGAAGGAAAAAGATAAAAGCTACTTTTATTTTTAACAGTATAGGTGGAATATAGCCAAGGTACACAACTATGACAAGATGAGCAAAGGAGAATGCATGTTAATCTGAGAAAATCTACACTTCTGTTACCTAGGACAGGAGTCTTTCCATCTTAGGATATAAACACAATGAAGTTTTTTTTTGTCCATTATATATACTGCTTTGGAGGAGCAGTCCTTACTTTTACCTGGAATATTTGCAGTTCTCCACAATATCCTAACCAAGCAGTCACTGTTTCCACCAAAACCATTTCCATAGAGAGAAGCTAGGTCCCTGTTATAGTTCTCAGATGTTAGCACATCCACGCCTGATGAGAGCACCATTTCTTCATCTGAATAATCTGCTATTGGCCTCCATTGGAAAACAGCTAACAAATTAGAGGAGCAATTCCTATGTTTTCATATCTGTTTCCCTTAAAATTGATGTATAATTCAGTACAGACTACAAATACCTTATGAAGCCCCCTCCCAATGTGTAAACATCGTTTGCTGTCAACTGGAAAATGTTCTGCGATTGCCATTGGGTTTATATTGGCTCCCTCTTCTGGCTGAAGTGCACAAAGTGTCACTGAATTGAAGTTATTTCATTTTTTCCTCCATAAATCGTGGTCATTAAAGAACTGCCCCAAAGACCACAGAAATGATTTCTTTTGCAACGCACTCGGGAAAGTTTGCCCATTCAAATCTGAGTAGAGCAGTAGCAATATTGCCAAGGCAAAGGGCTTTTTGAAAAGCCCTACACTGCAGAAGGAAAAACCAAACCACCATCCACCCTTTAGAAGGAAGATGGGCACACTGGGCAAAGGGAATGCAAAACCTCACCTGGGAGGTTTGCAGGGATGGGGCATCAACCACCTCTCTGGGCAACCTGAGCCAGGACCTCATCACCCTCAAGATGAGCAAACTTCTTCCTTCCCTCCAGCCTGAATCTCCTTCATTTAAAACCCTCACCCCTCGTCTCGTCACGATGGGAAGAAGCAGCAGCCCCACGGGGTGGGCAACAGCAACGTGGGCAGCACGAACCCTTTCCACCGGCAAGGAAAGGAGTGCTCTGCGATTTCCCTCAGGCATCCAAACCCATCAGGCTTCCCTGCCAAGCTCCTGTCACCCACTGGCAGCCACATTAAGAACGGTCTACATCTCAGTGTTATTAGAATAAGCCAGTTTTAGTTATAGAAACGTGAATCTGGCAGCACTGCTGGAAGCACACACGAACTGTACAAAGCAATTGCTATTTGGAAAACAAACTGGCTTATATTTACCACTGATCCCTGACACAGTGGAATACTTTGACACACAAGCATTTGCAGAACATGGAAGCTAGGCCAACAAGATATATAAACTCAAGAGTCTCAGACACCTAGAGGTCTTCAGCTGATGCCTCTGGAGTCTGCTGAGTTCACCGTGTAGGTATCACACACCCCTAACTACCATCTGCAAGAGACAAACCCTTCACCCCAGCTTTAGGATGAGATGGAGTGGAAGAATGGAACAATTCATTAAAAACAGTCATTTACAGAAGGTTGGAGCTATTAAAAGAAGAGATACAAGAATAAAAGCTGTACTCTGGATGTAGGTGCAACAACTCGCATCCAGGAGCCCTCCGAGTAATAGTGAGACAAACTGTTTGGTAAAGTAACCTCCCGGGAAGTGACTTGGGACAGAACTAGAATTTCAATCTGCAGATCAGTAGCTGAACAAGTCATTTCCTTTCACATCATGTTTTAATTTGCTAGCTTTCAAGAATATCATCTTTCCACTTTTCTCACCTTTTTCAGGGTAGGTTTAGTTGTCCTCAAATTAATCTTTCCCCTCCCTATATTTTTCCCAAATTAAAGCTCTTCCTACGTGCTCGGTCACTTTATCCACACGCAGCATAACACACGTGGTGCTGTAACACGTTTACACGCGCGCCCTTTGCTTACAGCAGCTACAAGAGCACGCAACTTACCCCAAATCTCTTTCCCTCCAATTAGAGAACTCCTACCTCATGACAGGAGAAGAGCCTCACTCCTTCCATCTGATGGAAGACTGGGTAGTGGGTGTTATCGATCGTGTCGCGGCGGTAGACATCTCCCACGGCCAGAAAGGCATCCAGGCCAGAGTGTATCAAGTCCCACTGATGAGCTGATGTATGTGCTCTGAGCATGTGACTGTGGTTCAAGTAATAGTTATCCTCTCTCCTCCTGCTGCTGTGGTTCTGGGGGATCAGCAAGCTATCAAAATTCTGCTGTACTGTCACCACTGGCGAAAGACGGTCGTAGACAGAGAAGAGCGGAGTCCCGTGGCGTCCTGTATACTGTTTGTAAAAGTGGTCCTTCACCTGCTCCTTGATGAGCCACAACGGGTGATGCTTTTTGTTGTGCAAGTTCTTCCCCACCTTGGAAAGAATCTTCTCCGTGACATTGCTGTAGTCATCTTGGGGATAAGCTTTACCAAGCAGTTCCACGGTGTTTGAGCAGGGCGTGCTGGCAGCAAAATCTGACGGTACAGACTTGGATGAAGAATGCCTGGAATAGGTGGGAATTCCTTTTACCTTCACTTCTGGGGATAAAGCTGTTTTAGAATACTTAGCTACTCTCATGAACTTCCAGAGCATTGCCATTGCAAACTCCTTTATGACCTAGAAAAAAAGACCAAAAAAAAGTATTTAGGAACAGCAGTCCTCCTGCAGGAATCACTGGTATCCCAGGAAAAAGTGAAATCCAAAAGTCTGCTTGATTAATATGACAAGGTTTCTGTTATAAAACACTATTTGACTGCTAAGGAGGGAAAATACCCTAATGATCAAATTTCAGCTAGGATATCTTACTCAATTATCAGTCTTCTGCATCGCTGCACCAGTGTTAATGACTCCAGACACAGCGTTAACCTCATTCCAGATACCGCTGTTCTCTGCAGCTGAATAAACATCAGGCCTTCCTTGAAACAGTGTTTTTCATCCAGTTAAAACACAAGGCTGGGCAGGGAGGCTTGACAACGATCAGGAAGGGGAATGAAGCGATGACATGCTGAAAGATGTCCAACTGAACAACCATTTCTTATCAAGAGTCGTTTTTACACAACCACCCTGCTGGCAAAGGGGCTTTGTGCTTCCAGTGCCCACATCTGCATCGCCCTGCACTGCTCAGAGAGAGAATTCCAAACCCAAAGAGCTTCGAGGACCACAAGCCCTTCAGTCACTTCAAATGCATCAGCTCATTCCGAGATGGAAAAATCACTGGAAAATCTATAGTTGGGCTTTGTAAGTATTAACACAGGCTCTGGTAAAACAGTGAAGCATTGCAATTTGCTTATTACAGAATGAGAAAACAGGGGCATGAGAAGTTAAGTGACCAGAGAAAGGCACCTGCTGCAAGCAAACCAGTCTGTATTTCTTCATAAACCAAGACACCCAGCTTTCCTGGGTGAAAGAGTTTAGTGTGAAAGACATCTTAAAGAAATGGGCTAAGAAAGGACATAAGGAGTGAACAGACCACACTCAGCAAGGGAAAGCTTTCCATCTTTACGCCAGGATTATCTGGCTAGCTCTCTGCAGGGACTGAGAGAAACAAGTGTAAAAAAAGAACACACAAGCAAAGATTGTTTCATACTCTTAAGCTCTACAAATATATATATGCAAATGGAACAGACACATTCCAGAATACAAAGTCCCCCCAAAAAAAGATCTGTGGAAGAAACTGGGTATGTTTGTATTCAGCCTCCTTTCTTCTGGCTTGTGCCTTGATGTTCCCTATAGGTCTATGTCCTGAAATAATTGTCCATCTCAATAAATCAAAATAAAGGTAAGTTGGCCAGTCAGAAATTAAATCTGGCTCTGTGATGTAAAATTGCTCAATATTTGGTTTAATCCTTTTTCTGGTCAAATATCATAAGGAAAGAGAGCAGCTAGAGCTCTGAGCAGGTTCTGAAACTTGTAAGAAGGACAGCTTTTTTTTTTCCTGAAGACTTTGCAAAACTATTTCACTGAATTCATTCTTGACCATTACTGACAAGGTTCCTGTGTAAACGAATTCACCCCCCCAGAAAGCCCTCTGGCAGACTCAGTGAGCAGTAGCCTCACACTGTGGAAAGGGGCTCCCTTTTCCCCAAACATACGTTCTCCTTCATGGAAAGCGAGTTCTCATTTTCAAACAGCTGCTTGAAATGCCCAGTTCTCATCAGATAATGAATTCAGCTTCCCTCCAGTAAATATCACCATCTGCCCATACCGTGATTTGTTTGAAAAAAAAAATAAATTCAAAATTTGGTTCAAAATTCAGCCATAACCGTAACGCACGAAAACCTCTCGTGACTTTATCGTGAGGCTCGAGGTGTTCGCTGCTTTCCTAAATACTGTTCCTCTGAGAGTCAGGCAACTGCGTGACAGGTCTGAACTTTCACATCAACAGTTCTCCTCATGATTGTAACTTCGTGGAAAAAGAAATCAGAACATGAACAGTGAGAAGGGACTTTCGTTTCTTGTAAGACACATGATTTTTGAGAGACTCTCACCATATGTAGCTCCGTGGTCTCCCCTGATGCTTTTTCAGCGCTGGCAATGAGCAGCACTGCTATCAGTTTCTGATAGCTCAGAGAGGCTGATTTTTCTGAGCAAGCTCTATCTACTCTTCATGAACTTGTACAGGAGGAAAACCTACAGATGAATTTAAAGTATTCATCCTACCATTATCCTTGGGTCACGTAGTTCAATTGTATTACTACCTGCACTACTGTTCTGATCTAAAGCAAAATCAACTGTGAGCAGTAAGAAAATAAATACTGTTAGTTATCCAGCATTATCTGATGAGTTATCCAGTGTCCCAGCACTGCAAACAGCTGCAGCCAAGCAGGCAGGGAGCCACCAACACAGTATCTCTCTAGAGTGCCAGAAACACTGAAGTCCTTCCCAAACCCTCTTCTGCTTCCCTCTCCCCCCTCAGACTCAGGTTTGCTACTTCCAGGATCACTACAGAAAAATGGTATTGGACTTAGGTCAACTCATCTGGTGATAAATTACAGCTGGGAGAGAAGCCACAAAGGCAGGAAAAAGCCATGCTTATGCTCTTTACACTGTACAGGAAACCTTCAAATTAAAGTCATGTTTACCAGGGTGGAGAAAAAGACTGGAAAATAAAGACATCTCTTTACCTTTCTGCTAGCAAGGAGTAAGTGATGTTAAGAATACAGTAATTATTTATTTTCACTTGTAATAGACTTATTTCTAGTAGACAGCTATCTAAAGGTCTAAAAAAAGCACAGTTTAAAAATCATCATTTTCTTCCTCCATTTCCACCATGCTTATTTTTTGGTAGGAACTGAAACTGGTTTCTGTGCACACTGACAAACCTGAATCGCACAGCAAAGGCTGCCAGCCAGCTACCAACCACAGCAAGCCAAACAGCTGCAAACAAAAACCTAAATGGGAAATAAACACCAAACCACCACCACTGGCTCTATGATCTCCTATTACACGGGCCCTTACCTTGATGCTGCCACCACCACATTCCCAGGTACCTCAGCAGCTCCTCTGAAGCTCCACAGACCTGTCCACGTGCCCCAATCTCCACGCTGACATGCCCAATACAACTGCAGGAACTCAGACCTTTGATAGGGTGCATGATACCTTTGCTCAGTACTTTTGGAACCTCGTCTGCACATGGATACGAACCCTTTGAGCAGCTTCAATCAGACCAGAGGGCAGGAGGTGGCACCTATGACACCCAGGGATGAAGGCATCAGAACAACCCCATCTGTGCTGTGGATCGACCAGGCACAGATGTGACCACATCTGCCAGTGTCAGTCCTCTGCCCCACAAGCAGTTTCAGCTGATGGGCCCCTACAGAAAACCACCTGTCCCCGTGCAGGGGCACAGGAGACATTACACATGCAGAGCACCACATCATCAGGAGCTTAACAACGGGGAAGCAGCTGACAGAACAGTGGAAGATACTGGGAGTTCGGAGCAGCTCGATGCGGTAGGGATCGTAGTGCCGTGCTGCTAAGGCAAGTCCTTGCAGGTCTAAATCCAGGTTGCCACATCACAGCGCAGCAAGGACTCGGACACCAGCACAGCTGCAGCAGTATCTGCCACAAGCCCCTCCACTCCACGGAGGTTTAGGTTCCTACCTGTGAGCCAAGGGCATCCTCACCCTCACTGACCGCTCCTGCGGCTGCCCTCTGCTTTGTACTGCTCGTGGCTGCAGAAACACAGATGGGCTACTGCATACAGAAACCCAAGTACACGATGGGTTTGGAACCAAAATTCTACAAAGATGAGAGTCTGTCTCCTATCCAAGAATAGCTAATTAATGCAAGACTCTGAAGTGCCATAGAAAATGTTAGAAAAGTTGGGCTGCCACCATTTTGTGATGTGACAGCTTTTATCTACCGTATGTGTGGGGAGGGGAGTTCAACCACCATAGCATATGTTAAAACAAAAATTATAAACATATGCTAGGCTGCTAAAATTGGACATTTACCAGTCTGCTTAGCAATTTAGCTAAGCATTGAATTCTAGTTTTGAAAACTATGTAGGCACACAGCAGCAAATATCATTGTATTGCCACGGCCAGATCTCCAGCACATAGGATAGCACAGAAATTATTTTGTAAGCAAAGCTAATAACGAGCGGGGATCTTTTTCAAGCTCTTTTTAAAAGGCAGCTCTAGTACTGCACACCAGAACAGCCTTTCACTCTTACTGAGCCTGCTGAGCCCAAGACACAGCTTCGAATGGATCCGTTTTAGAACCTGACCTGCCAAGGGCAGACCATTTTCAGATGTCCCTCACGATGGCTCAGCACCCAGTGGAACCAAATGCTGCACGTGCTACAAAGGTGATGCAGCCTTCAAGTATTTGGCTCTTACTCTCTTCATGGACTCCCTAGTTAATAATCCACCAGCAAGTTCCAAGAAACATGCAGAATAACTTATTCTTTTGCTATTTTTCTTTGCTGCAGAAAAGCGTGTCCTAAGCTGGCTTGCTGTCTGCTCTCTAACGGTGATACATTAATCATGATGCCGCCTTCAGCAACATTTTGAGGCTTGCAATATCGAGAGAGAAAATTAAAAAAAAAAATCTTCTGTGGGATGAGGCACGACTGTTTTTTCTCAGTTCTACATGTAAGGCCTTCTTAAATATGATATCAACAGCCACGTGTCTTTTGCACTGATCCAGAAGCTGCCTGTCATCTGAACAAGGGCCGGTATTTCAAGCCCTGTCCCACGTACGTGAGCAGCTGAAGGCAGGGCAGAACCAACACAGCAACGTCTTACAGGGCAGATCCAACACGTCACCCAATGGGCTACATTTAACCTTCAACTGCAAAATACTCAACATGCCCCAATACCCAAGTTTCAGACACCTCGTATGGCACAGCAAAAAGAAACCCGAGAAATGAACTCAGCCCACCCAGTCCTAAAAACAAGCATGATTAGCTGGGTGGTGGCAGAGAGGGGGGGTAACAGGAATCACCCAGTTCATCCCCATTCCACGGGTGCTCAGCTTTCCCTGCTATCATCTCCCAGCAGCACTCTGATTGACACCATCTCCTTCCATGCTGAACTCACCACAGACCTCCAGATGTCCTCCTCAGTAATCCCCTAGACAGGCTGGCTTTTAAAGGCATAATCTAAATATTAATATGAAATATTAAATATAATGAATATTTTATACCAGGGAGTTATTTCCTGGGTTTAATATTTATGTAACCCACATTTAAATCAAACTAGCCTTTCTTAGCACGTTTCAGCCAGAAGTGGTGGTGAGGGTATTACAAGTTTTCTGTCCTATCAATTTTCTGCCAGCCCAAGCTCTAAAGAGGTCAGTTCTACCTGTTTGCTATCATCTTGAGTCAAAAATATCAGCAGAATGCACATCTCCGAGCCAGCTGTGATGTGTGCTTGATCTCAGCTCAGACTCTACCTCAGCTGCAGGATCCCACCTTGCTGTCTCTGTTACGGAGTCTGAACAGAGCGAGCCTTCACCAGAACTAATCTATTGCAACAGCCAAGCAAAAAAAGAAAACCAGAGACAAATTCCTCTGCGGATTTTACTTCAGAATTGATGTCTCAGAGGCTTCAATATGGATAAAGAAAACGGAGGTGTTTGCAGCAGAGGCTCCACTGCAGCCCAAGACCTCCCAGTTCGAAAGCGTCTGATCAGGCGTGCACAAAGAAGTCGGCTCTAGTTTGAGAGGCACCATCTTCATTTATCTGTCACGGGCTCTGACAAAGCGTTTAAGGAAAAAGATTAGAAAGCTCCTAAGGAAGGAACTACATTTCCCTGCCTGGGGCACAGCACTTCTCCGAGGTTGGAAGGAACCGGGCTCAAACATTAACGAGTAAGCCTTTTATCAAGAAAATTATGCAAGAAGCCTTGGCAGCCACACAGAGGCTGGCAGCAAGATACCAAGGTAGGGCAGCAGAAACCAAGTGGTTAGAAGAGAAATGGGGAAAAAACCCCAACAAAACAAAAAACAACCCCTAACAACACACAAAAAAACCCCACCATACCACAAACTCAAAAAAAATCAAACCAGCCAAAGCAAAACCAAACACAAACCCAGCCAACCAACCAAATCCCTTTCCTTTGCTTGGCCATGGCCGTAAGCATTGCAAGAAAACCGTAAATGAATGGGGGGAATAGTTCAAGATAAAAATTCCAACTCAGAATCAGTAATAACAGGTACTATCCTCTGGAAGGGACTGAGCTGCTCTAAGAGCTAGAATTAAAGTTTACAGGTTTTGATTCTTCCAAGAAATTACTGCTAATAACAATAGTTGCAAATGGGAGTTAAAAAATTGCTGTCATGACAGAAGCCACTTAACTCCTGAAAACTCATGTAAACAAATAATAAGAGAAAATCCCACAAGGGACAGATACACAAAAATGAGAACAAATACCCCACTTTTCTTGAGGTTTCCTCACAAATAAAGACAAATACAAAATTGTAACCCTTCTGTCAAACCAGCTGTTAAAGTCTAGACTCCCTAAAGAGACCCAAGAACGCAATCGGATCCAGGAGTTTCCTTCTCCTTAAGGGGAGCTTGCAAAAGAAAAAGGTTAGGAAAAGATTCAGACTCCACGTTCCTCCCATTACTCCAACATTCTGTGTTTACCTGTAAACTTAAATGTCATTTTCCTATGAATGCTGTTGGAGCTACACATACTACAATGTTACATGGTACTGTCTATATCATAAACTCAAAGCTTTAGTTTCTAAACGGACATTGCTAACTCCTGGTGTGAGCAAGTTCAAAAAGCATGCAGAACATCATCACGTGTTAAAAAGAAAAGTAATCTCAAACTTATTAAAAAGGAAAGCAGTCACATTGGCAAATAAATCAAGTACCTTGATTTACCAGCACTCTGCCACAGTCACCTTACAAATGTTAGGTATGTCCAACAATGTTGTGTGTGGGTTTGATCACCAGTGGGACACAGTGACACACACCCCAGTGTTACACGGTGCCATTAAGCAGCACTCTGCTCTTCCCCAGTGCATCTCCACACAGGATCTCAAAGTGCTTTTCAGCCATTAACCAATTAAGGTCTGCAATACACCCATGGGGAAAATACTGCATTATTTATACCCATTAGTGCAGCAGCTCTCAATTCAAAAGTGCTGCTCTTCATCTCAGCTTCTGCTGTTTTTCCTTCCAAGCTGTTCTGGTTTTATTTCCACTTTTCCTCCCCATTCAGAATTATTTTTTTTTTGCTGTCTGGAATAACATTTGATCAACAATTTAACAAGTGTAAGGGTTGCCATGAACAGAATCAAGACGTTTTGAATGCAGCTGGCCTAGAGCCACCTATTGGGAATCACACCAAAGAGTTCAGAAACACTGGAAACATCCTCCTCCCTGAACGTGCTGTTGTCAGGCTCCAAGCCACATTCCTCGAGCAAGAAGTACAGGGTCACTGCTCTGTTTGGGTCTGTCTTCAACTTGCCAGGCCTTGGAGTCACTGGGATTGTAACTGTCTATCATATGATCAGGAGAGATGGCTTGACGAGGCAGGAGACCTTCGGGGGAGATGGGAAGGTAGGCAAGTGAAACGTTGAGGCAAACAGGGGAGAAAGGAATGGACTGGGTGAAGGGGCAGGGAACAAACCATTGCCAGTGCACCTGCCCCACAGCAGAGCATCTTCTTTTGGCTAGGATTCCACCTCCGACCACCACGCTTACCAGAACCAAATACAGCATTCAAAGGTTTAGACTGGTTTTCCCTCTAGCCCTGCTCCTCCCAAAGGTACAATTTCCCCAGGTGTAGGCTGTCATGTAACCAATGCAGTGACTGGGTTTGATTTGGGGTTAATTTTAATAACTAATAAATATTATTAATAACTTCTTGGCTTTTTACCCGATTCATCTGCGAGTCTGAATGTCCAAACATGCACCAGCAATTTATTCAGAGACACGTCAGGGAAACTGTGAAGATGTGTGGGCACCGCTGTAAACACCACCCGCCTTCGGCAGGTACGGAATAAACCTGAATCTCATCATTGCAAAGGACAACTAAACCTCTCCAGAGGATTCTGCTCTGCTCTCACCTCCTGCCACAGGAGAACCCAAACATTTCTAAGAGTGTCCTGGGGCCTGTTCTGAGCTAAGCCAGACTGAACACCATACACCACTTCAGGCTGAAAATCATTCCCTACCTTACCAGACACTTTATCATTCAGCCTAAATTATCTGGCATTGTTTTTTCTGTTGTTTGGGGTGGGATGGGGTGTTGGCATTTGCTGCCTGAGGCTTTTTTAATAACAATTTTCTTGTGTCACCCCTCCATAAAAAG
Source organism: Chloroceryle amazona (assembly GCA_027560015.1). NCBI lineage: Eukaryota > Metazoa > Chordata > Aves > Coraciiformes > Cerylidae > Chloroceryle > Chloroceryle amazona. The sequence continues at coordinate 20,392 of JANHFX010018780.1, read as the reverse complement.
CTGCATCCCCACTGCTGCGTTTGCCATTTACCCACACGTGGTACAACTGTTGGGAAATACTTCCCTAAAACCCATCAGGTAACTAAGCCAAGGATGAAAAGTCTCAGAATGATTTTTTTTTTTCCAACTCTTTAAAAGTAAAGGCACCGTCCTGGACCTTTATGGTCCATTCCAATATACACATTGGCATCTGGGCTGAAAACTCCTTTTCCAATTCTTCTTTGTCATCTGCTGGGAGGCAGAGTAGAATAAGGTTGACTCAAGCAGCTGCTGATTGCTTTCAGTGTGGAGTTCATTCCTTGACACCACAGCTACAAGTCTTGCTAAATAAGGATCAATAGACTAGAAACGTTTACATTTTCTCCTGCAAAGCTGAAGATCAATGCCATGAAAAAGGAACCTTTTTTTAAGGCAAGTTATTTGGAGAAAGAAAAAAAAAAAGTTGTGTTTACTGCATAGCAAAGTTTATGGAGAAGAATGAAACTTCAGCATAACGAAACTGAAGTCTGTCTTTTCAATTCTCATTTGCTTCTCACTCCAGAGCTACCAAGAAACACAGCTCAAAGGAAAAGAAAGCAATCAAGGCATGATGTGAACATTTCAACAGCAGTTCAAAGGAGATTACATCCAGTGACGGGGCCTTCAGTCACAAACTACTGCAGAACTGTGTATGAAATACCCCACTGCAAGCAGCACCTCTGCTTATAATTACAGGACAAGACCAAATGCTGTGTACAGGCCGACAAAGAATCATAAATGACAACCTCTTGCTTCTAGGCTGATGCTATTTAACGAAGACACGAGCAGGGGGAAGGCAGCTCCCTGCATTACCATTGCTAGAGTGGGCACGTGGGCAGTCAGCCTTCTTCAGCACCACACGAACCTTAAAACACAGCCTTCTGACATACCAGGTACACATTTTGTGCAAGTAACATGACAACTCTGTACGAATGTCCTGCGTTCAATTGCTCAAATAATTACCATGGTAATCTCCAGCCTAATGGCAGCCACACTTTATTCAGTTTAAATTCCGTAAGCATCAAATTTAGTGCAGTCAGTGCATCTGTCACCAACTTCTACCATCTCTCTCAAAAAATCACAAGCTTATTATTAGCAACCTGTGGGCAATTAGTGTAATTATCAGCAGACTTGGATTCATTTTCATTGGTGTTTGTTTCAATTCCACAGGCAAACAAGACATCACACGTGAAACGCCGCAGTAAAAACAGCGATGATTTTACATCTAGGTACACTCATGGTGCTGCATTTATCCCTCTCTCACCACAAGACAATTACACTGGATTTATGTATTTCCCAGTAAGGCACCTACTGGCATACAATCCAGCTCATGACATACTGCCTTCTATAGATACCAGTGTCAGATACATTATATTGCATAATGACACAACTTATACACCAGTGGAGGTGGTGAACTGTAAGCTCCGAACACAAAAGGCAATTCTTTGACATCTGAAAGGGTAATTTCATATTTGCCTCTTCCCCCACAACTGTGATCTGCATTGCTACAAGAATCTAGCAATTATGGGAGTCCAACCTGAGAAAACATTGGCCTGACCAATTAAAGCTACTACAACAGCCTCAGAGTACCCTGATCTGACCACCCAGCTACCAGCAGATCTGCAGACAAGCACCTCCACTCAAAATTATTCTGGCAAACTAGAGAAAAGTTGTCAGAAAAGGATTAGAAGAGGGATAGAAAAGGACAGAACCGTTTAAAGGAGTCCAGGAGCTGAATGTAAGTTCACATGTGATTATAGAAAAGAAGAAACCATCAGACAGGAACATTAACAGCAGGATACACTCCCTAGAATGGGAAGCACTCCCGTTCTTCTCTTTAGCAGGAAGGAATAAGAGTCAAATTTCTGGCAAAACATTCATAAAAAATGGGAAGCAATTGGAAAGAGTCCAAAGATAGTAAGAGAAATTACCACAAGTCTCCAAGGAGGACCTGTGTAGAAAAGCTGCCTATACTAGTACCGTTTACACTAGAGAGGAGAAAATTTAAAGGCATTTTCATCACCAGATCTGAGAAAGTCACACATCCTATGGAATAAGTCTCCTCTCCACTGCACCCTGCCCGGGACAAGCAGAAACGTACCCAGCAAAACTCAAACCAGAAACATTTTTACTGGGTATTGGGAAAAGTCTGTCTACAAATAGTGACATGTTTTAAAAGAGGGCTTGGGTGGTTTGATTATTTCATGTGGATTTCTAAACAGCTCTGCTAAAACCAAAACAACAGGTATAAAATTCAGCCTGCTTCAAGGGCCAGAGAACAGACTGGTCAGTACCTCAAGGTCTTTCCAGCTTTGTTATGGTTTTGGTTGTGATTTCTCTGCTCATCATTACATTTTTTTCAATGAAACACACAACAGGGTTATCCCATAGAGGTCTATCCAAGGCTTTCTTTCAGTACCAGTTTTAATGGTACTTGTGGCCCCGTGCCAGTGATACGGCTGAAAGCTTAGCAGGTGATGCATTTGCTTATAAGCACTGTCATATTTTATCCCTCTCAGCATCTATTTAGTAAGTGCTTTAACATTCTAGAGTATGGCAGGTGCTATACAAAACACAGCATTATTTTCCATATTTTATTCCCCTCCCTGGCATTCCTCCTCTCAGATTAACTGGCAAGAGTACAAATACTCGGAGCAATTTGAGAAAAGAAAGTTTGAGGGCTCACTGACAGCCACACTTATCTGCGTACTATCAGTGAACAAACACAACCATGATCCTTTCTGATTACATCAAACCTTCCCAGCATCTTTTTGTACAGAAGGAAACAGGAGGGCAGCCAAACTGCAGCAGTCATTGAGCAAACACCTCCTGCCAACTGCCCCCTGCAACAGTGGTGCCCGATTTACGTAAAATACATTACACTTGTGGTTCAGTTCAACCCTTCATCTTGGTCCACAGCATAGGGTAGGCAGAACAAAACCCAAACACATTTAGATTAGGCTTTTCCATTCATAATTCCATCCTACTCGTGTTTAAGATTTCTAGGTGTTCTAGATGCAAACTCCCACTGCAATTAATGGAAGGGCACCAGAAACGTCTGTGGAAATCACACTGAGATGACAAGACACTATTTTAACTGCACTCCTCAATCTGCAGCTGTACATATTGCCACTTCTTAGTTTTTTCAGACAGAAGTAATAATCTCCATCACTTATGTTCTTCAGTAGCTTCAACTGCTTTCCCTTCAATCTCTTTGTAGAGCACACGGGGACTGAAACTGAGCACAACATCCAGCAGTCTGTATTTCAGCTGGTATCACCAAAACCAACAACAACCTTTATTCACAAAGCCTTTGCTCCTTTCCAAATCCTCTTACCTGTTCAAACTCCTTCAAATACCCTTCATCCCACGCAGGTATAAACACATTAATCATATTATGTAACCATCCTGACCAGACAGCCACTCCTCACCTTTTTTTAAGCAAAACACCAAAACCAAACACACACCTTAATTTTTAAGGGTTTTCTCTTCCAGAATTGTTCTGGCTTTTGGAACAGGACAGGCAACATGATGTTCTAAATCATGAACCTGTCTTTAATATAAATCTCCTATTTTTGGATGGGAAGAGGTGGGTTATTGCCTCTCATTCACTACAGAGCAGATGTTTTTATTTCTTGTAAAGTTTCAAGGTAATAAAACTTAGGAGCACTTTATTTAGATACTGAATTTTACTACAAGTAATTCTTACAGGCTTCTTATATGTGTGCTGAAATATCTTCCTTTCCTGACTATATACAACAAGAGCTAAGAAGCAGATTTACATGAGGGAAGTGAAAATACTACCTACAATAAAAAACGCAACCCCCCCTAAACTGTTAGTAAATAAACTAATTTTCTGTAAAACATTCTCCATAGATCAAACACAACACTGAGTACACAGCATAAAAATTTCACTGACGTGGTCTCAGGACTGCAGCACCCAAGCAACAGCAGTCGTGAGATTAATACAAAGGGATGCTAAAACTTTACACCTTCCAACACAAACCATTGCTATGCTGCTAATTAAAATTGGAAATGTCTTATTTCCCTCGATTATATAATAAATAAAACCACACAGACACGTGGAGATATCTGCATTAAAATTTAACACTGCAGTGCCCCACGCACACGATCCCGGGGCGTTTGTTCAGGGGTCACGCGGGGTCTCAGCTCTCCCTGACTTTCCAGTTGATAATCAACCACTCCCATCCTCCCCTGCCAAGCCTTCCTGGCATCACCTTAGGCCCTGCTTGATTTTTCACTCTTTTCCATGAAAATCCTAATCTCACTCAGCATCTCAATGCACATGGCCCTGATCTGGGCTGGCCTCTTCAAATATCTTCATTTTACTTGTACGTTAAGTTCACCAAAACACAGAAATCAGATTTATTTTCTTTTTGTTAGCATTATAAATAAGTTTGCAGCTATCTGTTAGAAGCCACTTCAGTAGATGTGCTGTCAGCACTTGCACTATTACATATTCTATTAACCTTCCAGACACTGCACATTCTGAGGTGGATTTAGAGTCATACGTTTATACTTTATTCCATTAGTCTTTATCTGACCCTATGCATCCCAGGCCTAATTGATCGCCAGAATAAGGCAGTAAAACAGCACTGAAGGCGATCACATTGCAACAGTCAGAGCAACCACTTCCTTCAGTCAGAGGAAGCCCGGATCAAAGTCTGGGTAGAAGCTTGAGCTACATTCTAAGCTCTGCACATAGCTATGCACTCCTCGTCTCATACAACCCACAGCCAAATAGAAAGGAGCAGAACTAAAAGCCAGGTATTTCATGGAAAGTTCTTTCATATTTTTTTCTTCTGTCAAAATGAGTAAGACTTAAAATTTTACACACAGTTCTTAGCTCATCAACAAAGTAAAGCTGTACAAAGAACATTTTCTGCTTAGGAAAACAAGCACCTGCTAACATCTGGGAATACTCAAGTATTCTAGGAAACCATAGATGATGATAACTCATAAAAAACCCACAGAAGAGAATATATACATCTCTTTGGCACGTGGAAAAATCATGTCACCATATTCCATACATAACTTTTCCAGAAGAAAATCCTAACAGGCTCGTCAGACCACAACCACCTGCACCTTTTTCCCCACTCAAGATGATATCCTTAATTAAACGGTGGAAGATTGTGATATCCTGAAACAATCTGCTCCACTCAGTAGAGATACTGCCTTTGTTTAGTCCATGCCTCTCATTTTAAATGTGGAATGTTTAGGGGTAAAACTGTATTGTCAGGCTTCTGCATTTTTAATTGAATTCAGATCTCCATCCAAACACAACCGTACACACATCAATCATTAGCTGGTAAGCAGGACATGTGCCAAACAATGTTATAAAATCAGAATGTATGAATATTAAGAAACTAGGTATATGTGTGTTCAGCTGTCTAACCACTTAAAAGCACAACCATCACCGGTTCCTTTAGCAAAATGGACTAAAACTGTTTACCAAACAACTGATTCCACTTTTTGCCAGCTGGTGAGAATCAAGGGTTTTCAAGAACAACATCAAAATGCATAAAAGCATCCCTACTCCTTTAAATAATCCATTTCTAATTATGATTTAAATCAATTCAGCTTGACTGCTGCCCTGGTTATCTACAAGTTTCTCCGTCCATGACCAGAATGGATGCTGTGAGGTTTCCCACTCGAGGGTAGCAGGGAGCTGCTGGCGTGCATAAATGATTTCCCATGAGCAAAGGCAGGGCTTTACGAGTGCCCTCCCTACCAATCTCCTTGTGATGCTCCCAGGAAAACTGATTATTCTCTAAAGACAGAAGGTCTGGAATAGAGTTCCCCCTCTCAATTAACCTGGGCTGGTTCCAGCTAATGAAGTGGCAGGGAAGGGGGAAAAAAAATTAACAAGATCTATTACATTACTTTAAGCATAAGACCTTATCTAGATTTGGTACAAATTTAACCTGCCTCCAACTGGGAGGTGAAGATTTGATCAACGCATAGTAAAATTAAATTCAGTGAACAGTATTGTTTCATTTGGAGTATCTAAATTAAAAGTTTCTTCGAAAAATAACAAGCAAGTCACACCAAGAAAAGGCAAGTGCAGTCTACAGGTCTTCTCTAGATAAGTTCAGCTGAAAACAGAGATGGAAGAAAACATGTCAGTCCTATCTTCAAGCTGGAGGATCTGGGGAACTACAGGCCAGTCAGCCTCACCACAATCCCTGGAAAGGTGGTTGAGCAACTGATCCTGGAAATAACTTCCCAAACACATGGAGGCAATTAGGAGCTGTCAGCGTGGATTTGTGCAGAGGAAATCACCTCTGATCCACCAGTTAGCCTTCTGTGAAGAGATTATTGGCTTGGCAGATGAGAGGAGAGTAATGGATGTGTTCATCTTGACTTCAGTAAGGTTTCTGACACCATCTCCCATCACATCTTTATCAACAATCGATCTTCCATCTCTACTGGTTCCCCTAATGCCTGGTTAACATCCAGCCTGAGCAGCAACAGCGTATTGAATCCGCTCCTCCGAAAGCAAAGCAGCACGTCCCCACCGCACAGAAACGACTGAAGACAGAACTCCGTATGTTTTGTGTCCTGCAGAACGTTTTAAAAATATTTTGGGATATTCAAGAGGAAGGATGACTACTCAACTTCTGTCCTTCCAGTATTTTTAAAAATAAGATTTTTGTTTTCAAAGAAAACAGAGAAAAGGGAAAAAAAAAAAGCCAAACAGGAACACACAGACTTCCATTTTTACATCTGATAAGCCAAAAATACTCCTGCAATGGCACTGCAGATCTGATAGCAGGTGTGGGTGGGTGATGGCTTCAGCTCTTCCAAACAGAGCAGCTGCAACTACCTGCAGATCACACAGGATAATGCTGTCGTTTCTGCAAGGACTGCTCTTCATTCCACTTTTCCAGAGAGCAGAGGTGGAGGCTCTTGGCTGTGCTAAGCAAAGGAAACCATGGAGGTTGGAAACAGTGTCCTGCCTTTGAGAAGGACAAAGGCACGTGACCCAAAGAAAAGCCAGGTCAGAACTTGCATAACCTCTACCAGAGAGGAGCTCCCTAGAAATACTCTGCTGTTTGCTCGACCTCCTCACGAAGTAAGAGGCTACAGCATCCATTCTGTGGTTTAAGTGGAGGACAACAGCCCATTTTCTTCATGACTTATTTGATTTCCTCATCTAACTGTTTAAATCTACACCGGCTCAACCACCACCTACAATTATGCCAACACTTTGTCAAAAATAGCTTCATGTAGATCTCAAAATCCCAAACCACACCCCGCATAACTCCTGGAGTCAGCGGAAACTCCACACGCCAGTATCCCCACCACCATCTAGAGGTGTTCACGGACAGTGCAGTCAGGTGTGAGGAGAAAGGGATGGAGACATCTGCTGAAAAGGAGAGAGGCTTCACTTACTCCTCTCAGAATTCCTGCAGCACACAAAACGTTTTCTGCTTTACCTTCTTTGAGCCCCACTCCATCTCCCCTAGATATTTAGCCCACATTTTCAGTCCCCTATTTATCGCTGTTTTTCGTTTCTTTTGCCCTAGAGCATTTTGCCAATATTAAAAAACTCAATGCTATTAAGTTCTCTTGTCTCATTATTTCTCTTCAACCTTTTAATCTGATTGAGATATGCTCCATATTCTATTTCCCCCCCCCTCTCAGTGAAACAAACTCATAGCCATAGGCACACGTGAGCACACTCCTGGTAACAGCGTGCTTCTACCCTTTAGAATCATCTCCCCTTCTCTGGCCACAGCCTTCCAGTACTCTTTTTACCATAACTATTTCATTACCTTTTTACAACAAATATTTCCTGATCTTCCTCTGGTTCCCCACCTGTAAGTCACTGTGTGACATGCCACCAACCCAGCAAAGCATTCAGACTTTTGCACGTCTCCACAGACTGAACATCTCCTTCACTGCCCCAGCAGATCAGAGCAGAACACCCGGCATCCTGAGGAACCAAAGTTTTCCATCTATCAAATAAATAGAAAAGATCTTTTATTTTCCACTTGAGGCACCTGCTCTGAATCACTCTCTGGACAAGCTTCTCTCTCACACACAATACAATGACATCACTTTAAGAAAAATAAACCAAACCAACATGAAAAACCAGAATGAAACCATAGGGCTGTTCTTGCCTTGTTGACCCATAATATCCAAAGATTTAATCCTTCTGGGATTTTTTTGACCTCAGATTAACCTGCAATGTACACTGCATGCACAATCAAACAGATTAAGTATCATTTTGGTACATTTATTTTCCAGTGTCATGATACTTATTCTCCATTGCAGTAGCCTTCATGCAGGTCCTGGTTAATTATTGTTCTTCCCTTCATGTAGGAGTTTCAAAAACCCACAAGGAACTAGCAATTTCCTCCCCAAAGTATTATGAAAATAGAATTGTTTTCCTGCTTAAATACCACCCATATCTAATGAGCAGGTTACCATTTCTTCACCTCTCAGAATGCAGGAACAACAGCTGTGAAGCTTTAATCCTCCAGGTTAACTGAAAATCTCACAAGCCTTTATCTACACACCACGAGCTTTAAGAGCAGCACCGCCACACGGGACCCCAAACTCGGACACATTACTTCAAAGAGTCTGTAGAGTTTTAGAGGGAACGAGCAGGGATAACACACTGGCACAGAGTGGAATCATTGTAGAGATTTGTAAAAAAACCCAAACCCACAAAAGAGAAAAAAAGCTGAATTTTTATTGTTTCTTTCTTTGTGCTTGGGGAGGGAGAACTTTGCAATGTTTGGAATTAAAACCCACCCTAATATGCAGGAAAACTGCATATATTCCAAAAGCTTGTTGAGAAAATGAAGCTCATTTATCATAATGAAAGAATCCAAGAGAGATGTCAACCTGAAGAGCGAGCAAGTGGGGAAAAGCAGCCACTGGCCTACTGCACAGATGCACTCTCACGCTAGGTGAGTCACCCTCCGCAGTCGGCTCTGAACGCAGGCTAGACAGTCTCGCACTCACAAGAGAGGGTTTGCCATTTTAGAAGCACGTTCCCCACTTCATCTCTTCAGAGAAGAGATAAACTCTTGATTAAACTTTTAAAAATGTCTATTTGTATAGGTAAAGCTTGCGTTTTAATCACTTGTGTCTGACAAATTCCTGTTGTTCTGCTCTTTTGTGATGAGAACAAATGCAACAGGGGATGGATTCCCAGTTGCTCTTCATTCCTTTTACATTTCAACATTAGGAGGAGAACTGTGGTATTAATAATGAAGTGTGGTAGAAGAGCCCACTAAGGACAAGCATAATTCAGTGTTGCATGGATTACTTCATATGGACGGGCTGGGGAAACTAAAACTCACGAGCTGGCTACAGAGAAGATGACAAAAAGACAACATCCTTGAGGCCAGTACTCAGCAAACACACAAAGGCTTTGCATCAGCCCCCATTAGGGATCCCTTGGTGATTTTAGAGAGCAACCAAAAAACAGAAGCAAAACACTCCCGCAGATGGCTCTGAACGAGGAGAACAAAGACAGGTAACTAGTCTGAGAGAAATAAAAGTAAAGTGGGAGCAGTGCCACAGTGTTATCATTTTTGTTGAGCCACCTGGAGGCTGATCAATGAATGCCAGAAATGAGTAGTGCCCATCTGCTCACCCTAATAAATATCCCTTACTAGAAAAAATATAAAAGAATACAATTCCCTCAGCACTGCTCACAGGCTTTCTCCAGACCTGTTTGTTTAAAATATTTATTTGGGTCTTACATGGCTTAACAACTACTTGCCATGAACACAATAATGCTCTAAGGTGACCCTTGGGAGTACGCAGCAAGTGTCTGTGAGAATTCAGGAGAGCAGAAAGCTCCAACAGCTTCCTTTTAAATAGGCAGAAGCTCTGTAATTATCACTGCCTTCAAAATGCCTTCAGAAAGAGATCTCTGCCCAACTGAATGGCCCAAATAACCTGGAGCTAGCACCAGCAAAGATAATCTCAGCTCCTGCTCTACCTAAAGAGCATCAGGGTCTTTCCAGGACAACAGTCCCTGTGCTGGCAAAGCACAGCCAGCTGACCTCTGTGCTCTACCATCCCGCAGCAGAAAACCACCTGTGGCAGCTGAACTGGGGAGAGGGGGTCATTTTGCTTTTAAGATGCTCTGTGTATGCACTCTAAGAGTACAAGTCTACTTACTTGGCCCTCTCCTAGTGTGCTAATGCTCAAATAATTCTGCTGGTTTTCTTGGCTGGCTTGGAATCTTCTATGAGCAAAGCAAACAAAGGAGCAAAACAAACCAGATGCTCTTTCTAGCTCATAGCAGAGGAAAGTTTTCAGCTACCCAGACATCCTTAATTATTTTCAGCAAATAAGTCACCTGGGTAAAGTTGCTCATTGTAGTAAAGGTTTTGCATTCCTCTGTTGAATTAATCTCATCTTGAAGCACTTGGCATTTCATTGAGAAAATAAATAGCACATTTTTTTCTTAAAATATTTAAAAGAGAGTAAAGGCATGAAGTGAATCTAGCAATGTCTTTTTTTTCCTAAAGCATCTAAAGAAGACAAGAAAGGGAGGATTTCAGGTTTTTATGGCACTCGTAAAGACATCCTGTTGCTACTAAGCAAAGGCAGAGAGCTGTCTTAACTACATATATTATACTATTATTACCATATCCAGTGGTCAGCCCAGAGCTTTTACACCTCAATAGTCAAGAACCAGCTTTTTAAAGTTATTTCCATTATATATTACCTTGTATAAGAAGAGGTGGTGATGACTAGAAGATGAAAAGATCACTGGCATTACATAGCAGTCCTCAGCACCTGGTGCACATTCATTCCCAGGGTGAGGTTTATTTGTGTCTAGAATCTCAGTTCAGGATCAACAGAGAACCCTCAAGAATTACCATTAATAGCTTCACACCTTACTCTGTTTATACTCTGGCTTCCTCTGAGGGTAAAAAGCTAGAGAGCCCAGTTCCAAATGAAAATCAGGTTATAAATATCAAAGGGTGTTAACCCAGATCTGGGGCTGAACTGGGGCACCTGCTCTATCACCCCATGACCCCTCCCCAGCAGAGGAGAGGACATAAGGAAAAGCAGAGAAGACAAACAGATAAAAATGAAAATGCATTTAATGAAACAGCCAAACTAATACCAATATAAAGTGTGTGAAGTTATACTCAGCCCAGGGAATGCACAGCAGCCACAGGATGGTGAGCGAGCCCCTCCAGGGATGGTGAGAAGGAAGAGGAAGAGCAGAAGGCAGCCCCAAGCTGAGCAAACTTCTCCTCTCTCCTGAGCGTGTCATTTATAGTTTGGGATACACCTGTAGCCAACTCAGCTCAGCTGCCCTGGCTTTTGCCCCCTCCCAGAAGAAGCAATCTAAGCTCATTAACCAGCACCTAAAGACAATAAAGTTAATTACTTAGATCACCTGCTCTGTTCCCTTTCTGATTTGAGGATCACACCTTAAAGCACAAAGATAGATTCTTGTAATGCATGTCCCCCAGAAACATTGCAGATGATGCAGTCACACACCAGTGTGGTCCAAGCTTGTCATGCTTATCTGAGAAGGTAATGTCTGGCTCAAGAGCAGCATGTGTCCTGTGCTATGCTGCAGTCTCTATGGAAACTTTTGTCTTGTAAAGAACAGAAAAACCTCAGGATCTTGTTTGTGTAATATTTAATGTTCAATTATATTTAATGCTTAAATGTCTCTGAGAAAAGAAAGAAAATAAAAATCAAGGCTTCTTTTAATATTTTGACTGCCACAGGCATGACTTTTTTAGGTTAGTTTTCATTGAGAGGTATGCCACTGATATCTCAGAGAATCCCTACTTACTGTGCTCAAAATCAGGAGCAAACCACCACAAGTATAAATAAACCCAAGTGGCAGTTTTAGGGCTAGCTACACAACTGCTAAAGTGAGAAAGGCTTAAAGCCAACAGTCCATTTTCTACCTTGGTACTGACACCTACTACTCCTATTTATGCTACTAATACTTGAGCAGCCTGGTAGCTTTGATAAACTCTTGGACTCTAAATCAGACTCACAACAGGGTCTGTGAACATTTGCAAAGCACATGACCCATCTACACAGAACCTCTGCATCCAGCAGCAACAGCCACAGCCAGCTCCCAGCACCCTTCTGCCCTCACCCCAAACAGCACCTTAACTTCATGAACTGCCACAGCACCAGTGGGATAAGCTATGACACAGCCTGGATCAGTGCAGTACCACAGCTCCAGTGGGATAAGCTATGACACAGCCTGGACCAATGCAGTAGACATCTGGCTGAGGGTGAAAACGTTTTGAATGCTCAGATGAGACATGAAGCCGTTCTGGAGCGGGACTGAAGAGCGGCTTTGCCTACAAACCCGCTGCAGATTTGCCTTTATGCAGAGACGTTTCCTCTGGCTGCCCCTCAAATTCATGTTACATGTGTAGGCACCTCCCAAGAGGAGGCTACACTGCTTTACACGATTAAAAACACCCAACACAAAACACAAATATAAACCCCAAAACTACAGCATTACTAGAGATACCACGATGAAAACATACTTTAGTGGACAAGTAAGAACCTCCTTTTTGCTCTCAAGCAAAGACAGCCTCTCAAAAGTTTGCATTTTTAATCCTTAACATTAAACAACTAAAGGGTTTTTTTGGATATGGTTAAAAAGTAGACATGGAATAAAGTTCAAATCTGCTCCTTCTTCCAGCATAAAAATGTTTTAAATGACAACTACATTTGTTTTATGTGTAATATGAGGTGATCAGAAGTGACATTATAATTAGCCAGAAAGGCAAAGAGGTTTAGTAGTAAAATGTCTGGCTTTTCAATGAAGTTTCAGCACCAGGAGAGCCAACTGCGTGTACTTCTGCACTTGCCATAGCACAGATACACAAATATATTGGTGTGTGGCATTAGCATCTCAGTAGGTGAGACACCAGAAAAGCCAACCTACCAGCACTTCCCAAGCTTGCTACTAATTAAATCATACGCATACAGGTTCAATCCAAGGATGATCAAAGGTAATGAAAAAAATTCCCATTTAACTCAATGAGCCGTGGATCAGTTCCAGACAGGTAGCTGCTGCTCCATCCTCTTTCGCCGTTATCAAAAGCCCTCTGACAGCGTGAGAGTCAAGAGGACTCCGTGTGAGCCCACGGATTTTGTAACTCCCCTCAGATCTGATTTCTAAATTAATTATTTGACACTTGACCACATTACATACAATTAAATAATCTTTTCCATAAGGCTGTATTAGAGGCTACTCCAGCTGTCGAATGGAAACAGATTACTACTGTTATTGTCACATCAATAGCTTTAAAAGATTTCAACTCTTCCTTTCACATACAGGTTTACCCTCATTATACATTATTTATGTACCACACTGTTCCCCACTGCAGCAACACACTGGCAGAGCTGAGCATGCAAAATGTATATAATAAATAAAGCACTAAATTTATAAGGCTTCCTGTAACTAACAGAAAGATAATTTAAAGTAATTTAAAGTCAAAGAAATAAAGAATGCATGTTCAGATCAAATAACTATCTATTTTTAATTACACCTGGAATTCAATGTTTAATTAGATCTGAAATGCAATATCACAACGGTCGAACAACCTCAGGAAAGCAGACATCACATTTATGAAACCAATCTGAATAGCCTTTGATTCAATTCTTGTTCACAGTGCTTTTTCACATTCTGTTTGCCACCAAATGCTTGTATGAAACCCTAGAATTTAACCGCAGCACCTCAAAGCTGAGCTCCCAGTGCCACATAGATGCTCAGTTCCATCTCTTTACAGTCAGGGTTTCCCATGCCATGCCCCTGGGAACCTTGTGACCAGGGAGTCAGAGCAGCAGGGAGCAGGTTTCAGGAGCCCCGAAACCCAGGAATGTGAAATGATCTCCCAGTCTGCTTGTCCCTTCTGGGTCAGCCCCCATCTAAGACTAAAAGAGAGTTGTCAGGTAACGATGAGTAAAATTCGTACCATCCTTCTTCTGCTTTGCCTTCCCAGAAATGATTTCTGCAGTCACTTCTAAGGCACTTTTGTGGTTTTGCCTGGGTCCAGACATGTAAGAAATGGTTCTAAACTCGGCTCTTGACTGAGCACAGCTACAGGACAACATTAACTATTATAGTTTAAGATACAATAAGTAAAACCTGATTCCTATAAATTTACTCAGGTGCCAATTTCGCTCTTGAAAAAACACTTGAGACCTACTTCAAAACACCACTGTCAGCTCCCACTCCTTGCTAAGGGCCCGTTACCTCCAAAATTTTTAAGTGGGACCTACAAGTTGAATTAAGAAGTAAATTCTATTTACTCTAACACATTTTTTTACATAATGCAAAAGCCTTTATTGCTTTGGTATGACTGCCTATCACTGAAGCTCTTTCTGTTTACTGGGTGCAACAGAAATCAGTTACCAGATTTTGTGATTCTTCCATTTATGTGCCAGTGATTTAGGTGGTTGTGTTCCCTTAATGGGGTTTAGAAGCAGGAGATCCTTTCATCTCTCAAGGACTTATTAAGCAAAAGTCTTAGGCTAGAATTGCAAATATATACTCACAGCAAACCAAATCTGTTTAGGAACTGTGTCATCATTTACATTCAAGCACAAATCACGTGGGCTGCAAATACTAATAAAGCAGGAAAAAAATAAAAGTGCAGGAAAAAGCAGCTGGCCTGCAGAGTGTGGTATTGACTGGCATGCTGTAAAAAGAAAGAAAACCCAACCCACCACCTAAGTTTCTAAATGACACAGTTCGTTCCAACCCATTTAACCCGCACAAAGTGCCGGATGCACATGAACAGCAGGATTTGCAAACAATACAGACAGCTCTGCCAGCAATCTCACCCAGCGGCGGAATCGAACTCGGTACAGCTGGTCTCACAGCAACGGGAGTTTCAGAAGGTAAATCACAAATGAAGGAAGGCTGCCCTGCTAGACACTGTCACTTTGGCATCCTTTACCCCGGTCTTTTTAGCAAACTTATTTACTCTCTATATACCTATTTATTTTTTAGCTACTCTGGTGTGGTTTCCTGGGCTCCAGCAGGAACATTCACCACAGGTGGATGGATAACGTGTTTCCTCAAAATCCCACATGACTTCATCGAGCCTGTGCTGCCTCAGCAGTCTTGCAACACATTGCTGGGCTGCAAGATGAACACTGACTTTGCTCTTTCAAGAACAAGTGCACTCGAGAGGACTCACAAGAATTAACTGCCCAGCCAACCTCCATTAAGAGGCTTAAAAGTTTTCCTTTGTATATCCCACAGTATATCCCTTTGTATATCCCACAGTATATCCCTTTGTATATCCCACAGTTATGAATGCAGATGGGCTACCAAAACGACAGAAAACCCAATTTGCAAATATTCTACTTATATTATGAAACATTTTCTGTAACTGCAGCTGAAGAAATGCATTAACTATGTTTTAAGCCTGAGGGTAAAAAAAGTATAGCCTTTTTTTCCTTTAGAATGTGATACTGAATTATAGACAATGCTGCTGAGAAACACTCATGAGAAATTTTATAATAAAATCCGTTAATTTAAAGTTCTCCCTATGGAAATAAATACAAATCAGATTTTTAAATGGATTTGCATAATCCTGTTCTAAGTTCCTGATACAATGGTGCTCTGGGTCCGTTAAATTCACGGCTAGGATTAATATATATGTATTCTAGGATATTAATAGGTAACCTAACTTGTAAAGCTATTTGGTTATGTCTGAACACTACCTCCTTTGGCGTGTTCAAGAGGTGCTGACAGCTCCTGGAACTTGTTAAAGAAGGACTAGGTCTGAGATACTCCCTAGCAAGCAAAGCAAGGGAAGTATGACTTAAATACAGGTTTAAATTGTGTCTCCATCCAGTCCTGCTACCCTAGGAGAAAAATGTTGGAGAGTGCTACAGTAAAAAGAAAAAAGACTAGTAATCACTGACTTCTTTACCTGTCATTAGTGCTAGAAAATAAGATATGTTTGGGTCCGTGGCTCACAGCACCCTAAGATAATGGGCTCCCAAGCAGCTTTGTGCTTTATTAACGTTACCAGGTAACATCTCATAGAATCAGGGAATGGTTTGGGTTGGAAGGCACCTTTCAAAGTCACTGGTCCAGCCCCGCTGCAGTGAGCTCCTGTAAGGCTTGCTAATGTTGATACACCTATTGCAGGTAAATCACAGCACAAAGAACAGAAGAAAACCTGTCTGAAAGGCCCCAAGAAAGCCACATATTTTAGTTGTGTCAGAGAACCCTTCTGTGGCACCAGAGACTTGAAAGACACTTCCTTCTGGAGTAAGCCTCACTGAAAGAGAATCTAAGAGCGAGCTGAGGATACACGTCTCGGACAGCAGCACACAGAAGTATTTCTCGACCCAGTCTTTGGATAACAAAGGCAGCATCCTTTCAGCTTGCATTTTGAGCCGAGATATACACACTGACTGGGTGGAAGAAGCCGTACAATTTAGGGAAAAAGAGAAACCAGTAGCTTCAGAAAATCAAATCTTTATTCTTAGTGAAGAATAAGGTGTTATTATAGCTCAAGGTCACATATGACAACAAAATCTTCAGTTAATGCCATGTCCATTACATATTAAGAGAATCAATCACAGACTAATAATTATTATTCTTTTATCTCTAAACCCATTTGTAGAATTGCCATCTGCAACATGCCATAAGACCAAGTTCCAGACAAGGCCCAGCAGATGCTGCTACTCAGGGTCTGGAATTAGAACAGCCAGGGGACACTGGGGTCAAATAAATACGAGGTCAAATGAGGTCACTGGGACACTGGTTGAACAGACACTGGAGTCAAATCCTAGCATCAGGTGAGGAAATAGGGGTTGGTAGAACCTTCAAAATCTCTTCAGTGGTGTTTATAAAAAAAATAATTTACAGAACATGGGGAACTTGAGAAAAGAATCTAGAATAAGCACAGGTTTTCCACATACTTAGGTGAAGTCTTCAGATATCCAGCAGTTTTTGTTTGTAGAACAAATACTATATTAAGAATATAACCTACCACAAGAAAAAGAATTGTCAGTATTGGAATAAGATACATCAGGAGTGGAAGCGTGGGGGAATAAGAAACATGGTCTGCGCCAGGAGGAAGAGGAACAGAAGGGAAACCAGAAAAAGTTGACCTTTATCAGGCAACATCTCTCGTTTAGAACAACTTTCTTCTGTAAAATTTGACCAAGCTTGTGCGCCAATATAAAAAACAAGGAGCTTTTCCAAGTTCAACAAACCTATACAGAGCAAATATTTAATTATCTCTTCAGCATCTGACAATTTTACATGTGCAATACCGTATCATTTTAGATTATTATCTTCCCAAGGGAAGAGCTGGTGTAATGCACTATGCCATTTTTCAGTCTGGAAGTAATTAGTGCAATAAAATCAAAATTAAAACAAACGTTGCAACCCCCTGTATTTACAGCCAAAATAAATAAGAAAATGATCAAAGGAATATGCTGATACTCTCCAAAATAAGAACACTCTCAGTGAAGATCTTGAACACTGCCTTGAAAGTCAAACCAATTTTGAAATCACACACACAAGAA
Organism: Chloroceryle amazona; assembly: GCA_027560015.1. Lineage (NCBI taxonomy): Eukaryota > Metazoa > Chordata > Aves > Coraciiformes > Cerylidae > Chloroceryle > Chloroceryle amazona. Next base: position 2,824 of record JANHFX010018780.1, on the reverse strand, counting down.
TTTAAAAGCATCGTTAAATCTATGCGAGGATCCTGGTAATTTGCTCTGTTTTTCTGGTTTTCTCCATTTTAGATGCAGCACAAATACATCACCAGGAGTTGTCTCCAAAAAAGGGCAGAAGTTAAACAATTATGAGAATCATCTGCATACAAATAAATGAAACAAACCATGTATAGTCCCAGGATTTAAATGAAATAAAAAAATAATCAAAAAATACACCAAAAAAATCCCTGATCTAGGTAAAAGTGACCCTGGGCTCCAAAGCATACCTAAAGGAGCCAATCACAGAAATTCTAGGACAGGAAGATGTGTAATGCAGGACACCGGACATAAATCTCACCTCAGTCTTCCCAGAACTTCAAACTCTTCCCACCCCCCATTCCTCCCTTCTGCAGAATGTTAAACCCACCTCTCTAGGGAAGCTGGCAGCTCCATTTCACGGGTCTGCACTCCCACCTCAATCCACCCTACCCCCAGTTTGAGCTAAGACACAAAATTTTACAGAGAGACAAAGACACACATCACTGTTTGCTTATTCTGCTACGGGGACAAGAATGTAACAGACTGGAAGGTTAATGGGGGGATTTGTAAGGCCGTAATTATTGCCTGTCCTACGAGCTCACTCCCAGCTCACCAGAGCATCCTATGCTGGATCCTAACTTGCATGGATCACTGTGGGGCTTGTAAATTAAGAACCAGCTCATTCTGCCCCCTGTTCTCACACTGAACAGCCATTTATTGCTTACGTAGCTGGACAGACTTCAAAGGGATTATATTCAAAGATATGAACCTACTCCAACATAAAGAGGATAGACTCAGGCCTACATAAGATTACTGTCTTCTACCTATCTACCTATTACTATTACCTACCTATCTTTCTATCTCATTATTTTCTTTGTATCAGAAGGAAGGGAACACATGAATTCTATATGGAAAGCAAAGTTAGATAGCTACCAGGCCTGTCTTAACAGTCGGTGAAGGTGAAGGAATTTTTTTTTTATTATTATTAAATAAAACAGAAAGAGACTGAAAACTTGTTACTGCCTAAAAAGGCTGGCAGTGCTGGTGCTAGATTCAGAAAGGTGCAACTACTTACCTGTCAGCAGAGAGAATCTTTCCTCCGCTCTGCCCCGCGTTAGCTTTACTCAGTGCTCTGTTTCTTCTCTTCAGGGCCTGGCTGAAAGACAAGTTTTGGCACAGTCACCCCACAGATAGAAAAACCAGAAATAAAATAAAACAAAAGCTCTGTCTAGAAATGTGCAGGCACGTAAGGAGATGCTGAGAATTCCTCTTCTCTTACAAATGCATCAAGCACAACATAGTTAGAAAGATGTCCCTACTGCACTATCACCAACACTGGCCAGAGCTCCGGGGACATAAAGCTGGTAGTGACACAAGATGAAAGATCAAAAATGTCCAGGATCATGCAAAGTTATGTTATCACAAACTCTACCTTTACTCCCGTTTGCTAATAGGGGTATACTGGTTTTCCTCTTTTAAATGGAAACATTGCTCCATAGTTTCCTTTCCTCTCCAGAAATACTCTCTTTAGATTTTTTTTGCTTTATCTTCATATTAAAACTATTGTGGATTTTTCCAGACCAGAAATCCAGGCAGCCAGAACAGTCATAAGAATGCACAGCATCATATAAAATGAGAACACACTACAAATGGAAAATATTCTCCCCCTCCCCTCATCGCCCAGTTAGAAAACTAAACAGCCTACTTACAGTCCTTGCTGCTTTACACATCCCTTGGGAGCCACTGCTGTGCTTTACCTTTCCTTCCCTAAAAAAATAAAGAAAAATATTAGTGTCTTCTACATGTCCCATTCTCAGAGGTCACACCTTTCTCCCTTTTCAACATCCTGGAGAACTTTCCACTTTTATTTCCAGTAACATGTTTTCTTAGATCAGCTCCACTCCACCTGATAGCAAAGTGATGCTTCTACCCCCACTGATACTTTGCTCTAGGAATTGCTTCCTGGAAATAATCACAGAAGAAGGATTTATAAGAAAATGCTTAGGGAAGTGGATTTTCAGGGAAGGACTTGTCTTGCTACAGACATACAGAATCCATAGAAACATCTGCTATATACAGAACGTACGGTGGAGAAAGTAGGAATCATATAAGGATTGTATTACTGAAAATAAATAAAATTCGTACTAAGTCCAGCTAGGGCATCATACCTGAAAGTTACAAAGTCAAGTTTATCCAGAGTGGCAAAGCTTTCCCAGGTATGTGCTGTTTCCAGCAACAAAAGGATGATAAAAGAAGTGCTTAAGCAGAAAGCGAGCCCTAACCTCACAGCAGAGAGGAGCAAACCTCAAAAACTCACAAATAAACAAGCTGAACCTTCTCTTTAAGTGGTTCAGGTACCCTGTTGATGGGTGGGCTGTTCAAAGGCAGTGTATGCACCCACCCCTGCCTGGGCACTGGTCTTGAAGAGGCCAGTTTCAGTATCTACTGAAAGTTCAACGCTTATTCACCTTCTGAAACTGGCACAAATGAGAAACCTTAAGGGAGGACACTAATACAAGTGCACAGAGCTGCAGAAAAAGGAAGAAAAAAATGTAAATGGCGATTTTCCTGTTGGAAATAAAAGCGCAGAGGCAGAAAATGCTTGCTAACCTCCTTCAGGAACTCTCACTACTTGCCTTACACAGTACAGAACTCCAGCTGCACAGGCCAAGGTAAGGTGCGATCCAACCCAAGAGGGACAACAACAGAGGCAGCGCTCCCGCGGGACTGTAGCGCCCCAGGCCCCGGTGCAGCAGCAAAGGCCACCCCTGCAAACTCAGCCGGCGACGGCTCTGCCATGGCC